>VXBI01009990.1:753387-784113 GCA_013397375.1 Toxostoma redivivum
TTTTTGTTAATTTCTTTCTTGCTTTCACACATCAATTGAGCACTTGCCAGCTCACAATGATCCTAACCTAATGCTGTGCTTCAAGTGAAATATTCATTCCTCAGCAAGCTTTAAGAGGGGATCATTGTCACAGCTGGCAAGTTGGGCTCATATCTCCCATGCCTGGGGAGGAGGGAGGGCTGGACTGCACTACCCAGGCTGTGTGCAAGCATCTCTGGCCTCTAGGGCCAGGGGCATGGGACACTCACTTTCCAGGGCTGGGGTAGAGGTGGGTGGTGGAGCATCCCTCGGCATTGACATTCCCATTCAGGGCAGGGAGACTGGACAACAACCAAAGGAAAGATGGGCAGCAGCCTTTGGGGAGGGGGGAAACCCTAAAAGAAGCTACATAACTGCACTCCTTCACTTACTGATCTCATGGTCCTACAGTGAAACCAGGAACCTCATGAATAACCTGATGACTTGTTTTATGGTTCAGGTTCCATTCTGGAAAATCCCTCTGAGCCCAGTTAGTGGGATTTTTAATTTTTTTTTTTAATTTTTTATTTTAAAAGAACCGAGCTGACTTTTTCCAAGCGAGCTCTCTTACAGTACTGTTTCTATAGGACCAACTTGGAGTTAGGTACCTGGGCCCTAGGGAAACCCACTCACTCTACTATACATTGAATTAAGGCCTCATCCTCAGCCCAGTGAAGTCAAGGGAAAGGCTGCCATCATCTCCCAGGGTCTTTGACTCACACTCTACAGATATATTGACAAAGGTGCTATCACTTATGTGGGTGATGTGGGCCCTTGGTGTTTACACAGTTGTTTCCAGGACCACACTGAAAATGTGGTTTGGCTGGGTGAGATTTTGTTTCAGCACTTCTATTGGTGCTCTTGCTATGAATTCATGCACTTCAGAGAAACCAACAGTGACTGCCAGGTATCGGCACCCCAAACTCTTTACTTTGTATCCAAAACTCCATTGTACCAGCTAGTTTTATTTTATGCCTGTGTTTTACTAAAATTGTCCACTTTGGAAATTTGTCAAATAAATTGTTTTCCACAGTCTCTTTGGGTGTTTGTCCAACTTGACTTCCTCCCTCCCAGGTCTTGATTTTATATCCTAAGATATATCCTAAAAGATCCTTGGGGAAACTCATAGGCCCATGGCTCTGTGTCCACGGGCTTGTCACAGCTTTTCACTGTGGATTCAAGCAAAGTCATTTGTTCCCCAGACAGCTGGGACATTCAACAGAACATTTTCTCATGTCCTTCACTTAGTCATGCTGCCTCCATCTCTGTGGAGATGCGTGTTGGGCTCCCTGCAGCACTGGGGACACCTCACTCACAGCTGGCAAGTCTGCGGAGCAGCTCTGGGGCAGCTCTGTGGGTGGCAGCTGTTTGTGTCAGATCTCCTTCCCTCCTCTCTGTGGAAAGTCAGAAAAAAATACCTTCACATTTGCCCTAAGAAAGGTGGTTTTTGTTACAGCTCAAGAAGTACCTATTAATGGCTTGCCACAGTCATTGGCATGAGTCAGGCATGGAGGGATGTGATAGGGACAAGCCCTTGGGCTTAGCCACATTTGTGGCTAAGGATGCCAGCCTGCAGGGTGGGCTGCTGCCAGCAGAAAGGGGTGGGAAAGGGGGCTCCTACGCACTCTCTGCTGTATGTTTCCACTCACATCCCACCTGGGACATATCCCATGCAGGGATACAAAAGGTACCTAGGGAAAGATCTCCCTATCTTTGGGCTAGTTTACAGCTTTTTGCTAAAAAAAGGTGGGTGGCAAGAGGGATCTTTCCTGCTTCTGTTAATTTTCCTCTTCCACTCCTAACCATGCCCTAGCATTTTCCCTCTGCAGAAAGGAAAAGAAGATCCCAAACCAGCAAAAAATGACAGATTCTGAGCCTCAGTTCTGGAGTGTTTGTCAGTTTTCCCCATCATTTCACCATGAAATTTAGAGAAAAATCTAAATGTTCCCTTTAAATTCCAATTTGCCCAGAAGAAACACAATTTTAACCAGAACCAGGTGGCAAGCTGGCTTTCCCAGGAGGCAGGGACCAGCAGGAATTTTTCAGAAGTGCCCTGTATTTATGTACCATGTATTTAGCAGTGTTGCCCTGTTTCTCTACACTTGGCACTGCTCAGGTAGGACTGTGGAAGCCCTGTCAGATGTCTGGGACAAAGCTGGCCCCAACATGCTGGACTTAATTTGTCTTCCATTTCTGGTGATATTCACTGCCCTCTTTTCAGTGTCAATTTTTGTTCTTCCATTACAGGGAACATCAAAAATTCCTCTGCCTGCGGGCCTGCTTTGTTAAACTTCAGATGTTCTCCAGATGTTCAGCGAGGGGGTTTATGTAACAACAGCAGAATTTGGGCCACATTTCTCTGTTTTCCTCTGACTAAATGCTCCTCGTTTGAGGCAATGCTGATTCACAGCCCTTCATGGGAAGGTGATGGCTGGGGAAGGACTGGATTGCTGAAACTGCTTTACCAGTGTGGTAGGACTCCTAAAACATATACCCAGCTGCTCTGGGATGATTATGAACTGCGTATTTAAGAGCCTTTCCTGTGCCTACGACTTTCCCAAGGAGTGATCCTTTGCCTTGCCTCTCCTAGCTGTGACAGCCAAATAACTGAGTGTTCAAATGCCTCCTGCTCCTCTGTGGTTTGGGGCTTGCTTTAGCTCATATTCCCAAGCATGCTTTAGTTTAGGATATGCATTATTTAGTCCAGTTGCATGGCTTTTCCCCTTAAAAGAAGTAACATTTCATAAGGAGAAAGAATTGTGGACAACAGTAGAGAAAAGACTGTAACCTACTAAGAAATAAGGAAATACAGGGTTGACACACACGGAATTAATTCTCAGCAAACTCAATGCCACGGAGGAAGACCATTCCCTCCCTGTCCCCAGCACACACTATCATCATCATCATTCTCTGTCTCCAGGTAAAGGATTTAGAAATTTTGGCCTCCCATAATGTTGCATAGGATGAAGGAGCATCACCAAAGCATGGTGCAGCTCTGGGAGACTTGTACATAAGAATTTTAGTTTTTGCTAATTCCCATCCATAATTAGGTTACTTAGATTTTAGGAACCTATGTAATAATGGGACTAAATAAGTTGTTATGGTCTGGCTAGGCTGAGAAGACTTTAATTAGACAAACAATTTATTTTTCTTATCTACACTTAACAGTGCCTTCCCTGGTAGTCCATAGCTAAGCCCACAGGCAAACACAGATGCTCTACCAGGGTCTGGCTCATCAAATTTTCTCCTCATTGTTTTACAGAGTTCAGGCTGGATCCAGAGTGTCTGTTTTCTATGCTTTTCCACAGAAAATGTATATTGTATCAGCAGAGATTCTGGAGGATGTATGGTGGGAGAGGGACTGCAGCCAGGTGGGCCTCACCAGGAAGGTGAGACATACTTCTGAGCACAGTAAGGGGCACTGTTTCATTTCTATTTCCTTATTTTTCTTGTTTCTTTTAGTTTCTTACAGGTGTGGGCATCCCTGTCACACACAGAAACTACAGAGGTGCTCCCAGGAGCATGCTGTGGCAGCGACATGTCCTTCCACTGAGGATCAGGAATGTATGGAATTACTTATTCCCCTGAAGTATTGCTGCAGCCCTTCCAGCTGCCTGCAGCCTCAGCAGAGCAGGGCTCCTGGTCCCATCCATCTCTACAGACACCAGCAGGAAACACTTCTCAGCTTTGTCATGCCTGTGAAAATGTTGACATTTAACATCCAGCTGCTGAACCAGACAAGAATGCAGCTGGGGTGTCTCATCTTGATAGCAATATATTTAAAAGGGAAAATGGAAAGAAATAGCAGAAGCTGGAGGCAAAGCAGACCCCTTTACCACGTACATCTGGAGAATTTTTTTTGTCTTTTTTCTTCACTTTTGGTTATAGCACTTTATAGAATCATAGGAGAGTTTGGGTTGGAAGAGACCCTAGAAATTATTTTGTTTCAAACCCTTGCTGTGGGCAGGGACTCCTCCTAATAGACCAGGTTGCTCCAAGCCCCTGGACAACCCTTTAACACTTCCAGGGATGGGATGTAAATAATTCTTCTTCCTTGTTCTGGATGCCCCTAATAGTCTTGGGAGATAAACTGTTTCTTGAGAGATTAATTTTCTAGAGGGGAAAAGCCATGCAAGAAACTTCCAGGGCCATCTGTTGCTACAACATCATCTGATTTGACTGCACAAAGCTGTAGCAATCTTGGTGCAGCCACAGAGTTCAGCCTCTGCCTGAGAACTTTTTTTTCCATAATCTAGTGGCCACATAAAAGATGCTGTCTCATCAAACTCCGGTTTCTTTAGTCACCAAGAATAAGACATGAGGAGGTCATTAAGCTCATTTCCTACCTTTATGGTATGTTTTACCCCACACAGAGGTCATGTTCCTCCTTCCCTTGTGGAGTTACTTATCAGCTGAGGTTTCTTACTTGTGCTTTCTTTTTTCTCTCATTACCTGACACTCAGTTCTTGTTTTAGGTGTCAGAAGCCTGCAGGAGAACAACAAGGTCAGGCTGTGGCAGAAAGTCCAAAGGCTTGTTCCCTAATATTGAGACCTCTACCCATCATAAAGGTGGTGTTGGGACATGGCAAAGCCATTCCATGGAGCAGATTAAAAACCTAAACTAAACTTCCAGCTAGAAAAACCCCAAGGCTATTTGTTTTGCACGGTTGTCCTGGAGTCTGGGAAGGGATTAAGTCACAAATTGTTTGTGCACAGGCAGCTTTGAAAAAACTTTTGAGGAAGGCAACCTCTGTTTTACATGTGGATCAGTAGAACACAGCTGGAATTATCCTAAAGCTTCGACAGCCAGCAGCAAATAATTTTTGAAGCTGAAATCTGACCCTTTATCCTGGAAAATATGAGCCTCAGAGCTCTCAGTCAGAAGCGAGCCCAGGAGAGGCTTGACAAGGGGAAATAAATAGCATCCTTCTGCAGAATCAAGCTGAGGAGGAGAGACAGCCTGCCAGACCTCATGGTGCCCACATCCCTCAGATGTGGCCTTCCTGGAAGAGGTTGGTTGGGGCTTGGAGCAACCTGGTCTAGCGGAAGGTGTCCCTGCTTACGGCACGGGGGGTTGGAACAAGATGAGCTTTAAGGTCCCTTCTAATCCAAACCTTTGAGCTAGTCCTTTCTCAGGATCATCTCTGCATCTATTTAATTTTTTCCTTTAATTGAGGATGTGCCGTGATGTCTGCCAGGCCAAAAATCACTAGAAGTTGGTAGTTTCATTGCTAATCTCTCCTTGCCCTTTGCATAAGGGGTGATGCTCTTTGATGTCCTTCCTGCTTTCCAGAAACAAGCTTTTCTAGTGCTGGGGGGGGGGGCATTAACTCCTACTGTCACATTAAACCTCAGATGCTGGTACACACCAGAAGGGGACTTCTGCCATGTCAGAAATGCATCTCCAGCAGTCAGACCGACCCAAACCAACCCCTCTCCATGACTCATGCTGCAATCTCAAGGCCAGCCCTGGCAGCCAAAGCCTTTGACACAGAGGGCAGCCAAGGTTTCAAGACATGTCCTGTAGGTAAAAATTTTGCATTCTATATTTGCAATTCTATATTCTATTGGCATTCTATAGAAGCTCCCTTTGCCTCCTCTGCTACTTCCCTGGGCCTGGCCTGAAGCAGTGGCAGGACAGGCCGCACATAGTGTGGGTGTGAGGACTCCATTTTGGAAGCAGGCGTCTCCTTGTGGCACAGGCCTGGTGTAACAAAACACTAAAGACCCTTAAATATGAGTCTAAGTTCACCCCCTTCAGCTTTTCTCTGTCTTTCCTTTCTTCTGTCCTCAGAACCAAATCCCATTTCCCTCAAGTAGCATTTTTCATGGCTTAAGAGAAAGTGAGCAGGGCAGGAATCAGCAGGAATAACCTATGCCCCACCATTTTCAGTGCTCCAAAACAGGGGGGAAGGTGTATATGTCAGAGCCTGGTTGCTGTTTAATTCCTGGCTTGGCTTTAGAAAGCAGTTCAAACCCTTATAAACATGGAAGTGCTTGTCTATTAACTTCTGAAATCCCTGCAAATCCCTCTCTTGCCCCCAAAGAATCCAAACCCTCAGGAGCCACAACGTTGTTTGCTCTTTCCTCTGAGTCATTCTTAGTTCTGCATAAATGGGAAGTTTGGCCTGGATTATTTCTCTGGATTTCTGATAGCACCACCGGTGGTAAAACTGTCCCTGCACACAACATTATATTTTGGTTAATGCGAGAGATGAACACAGTTACACACAGTATTTTCCACAGGGCTTAAAGTCCTTGAGATTTTTCAGGCAGCTTGTAAACCCAGCATGTTGCTTTTCTGGAGCAAGCCTGTCCAGGATAAATCCCGGGCCATGAGCTGCACACTGCAGTTTTTCCTTGCTCCAAGAGCCAGAAGCACTGGGCACGTACTGAACAGGACACAGCCGAGGGATGAGCCCCATCTGGAGCTCCACAGCTCCTTTGAAAAGTGTGTCAAAAGGGGTCAGGCATGCAGGGGAAATGAGAACATGTGGCAGATTACTGTGCCTGAAACCAGCCATCCCCACAGCAGCCTGGGATGTGCCTCGAGGGGCTGCAGGGTCCTGCTGGAAGTGCCATTTACTGCTAGGCAGAAACAGGCTGGCCTTACACAGGTTTCCCTCTGCACCATTCCCCTGGGCCTCACAGCTGCTGGGGAATGTTCAAAGAGGGACTCCAGCATGGGGAACAGGAAGGGGAAGCTGACTGAGGAGCACCTGAGGTCACTTGGTTTGTTCAGCTGGAGAAGACTGAGGGGAGACCTTGCTGGCATCTGCAGCTTCCTCATGGGGGTCAGTGGAGGGACAGCACCCATCTCTGTGATCAGTGACAGGACTGAGGGAACAGCTAGAGGTTGGAGATCAGGAAAAGGTTCTTCTCCCAGGGGGTGATGGGGCACTGCCCAGGCTCCCCAGGGAATGGGCACAGCCCCAAGGCTGCCAGAGCCAAGGAGTGTTTGGACAATGCTCTCAGGCAGCAGCTGAGATTGTTGGGGTGCCTGTGCAGGGCCAGAGATTGAACTCGATGATCCTTGTGGGTTCCTTCTAGCTCAGGATAGTCTGTGGTTCTGTGACTCTGTGATTCTATCAAACACAAATTGAGTGGTTCATCTCCTCATAGTCACTAGGGGATCTGGGATCTCCTGTGAATTCAAGGTTCCTCGGTTTCACATTGTATGTTTTTTTTGCAGGGCCTGGGAAGCCCCTTATTGGTGTGGTAAGACATGGCCATAAACCACTCTGATGGTAGATGCTCCATGACTGAATGATGAGTCAACCATGGCATAAACCAGGCATTGCCACATCCCAGGATCTGTCTCACATACTTTAAACGAGGTAGTTCACAAAGATATTTGAGTAATACTTTTTGTTTGTGATGTCTGGTGGGTTGTTAGGTAAAGACAAGAGCTGGAAAAATATTTTGGGACATATTTTGTTGGTGGGGTGCTGCAAAACAAAGAAATTAGCAGTTTACCCAAGACCAAGACTGTGGGAGACATGGAATCAGAACCTATTTCCTTTGATTCCTGTATGCAACAGATTCTGTAAAAGCAGGGCCAAGAAGTGAACATGTCTGCAGTAAAATTGTCCAGAGCTGTATCAGACAGGTCAGAGAGTGACAAACTTGTCCATACAAGTCACCAGTTTTAAAGGGGCCCTGGTGGCTGTTTCAGAAGTGAATGGTTCCTTAGGATCCCAAGAATTCACACCACACTTCAGCTCTTGCAGAGTGATATGTATTAGGAAGAAATACTTGGAATTCTTTACTCAGAGGGTGGGGAGGCCCTGGCACAGGGTGCCCAGAGAAGCTGTGGCTACCCCTGGATCCCTGTAAGTGTTCAGGGCCAGGTTGGATTGGGCTTGGAGCATCCTGGAATAGTAGAAGATGTCCCTGCCCATGGCAGGGGGTGGGAATGAGATGAGCTTTGAAGTCCCTCCCAACCCAAATAATTCTGAGATTCTCTGATTCTATGATTTTTATGCTATTTTTCATAAGCTTGCATAGTTGAACCAAGCCTGTCAACATTTTGTCTCCAGTTTGTTTTCAGTCCCATGACTTTGATAGTCAGATTAGAAGCACGTGTTCCCTGTGCAGTTTTGAAACTGAAACTGAAGGGCTCAGTTAACCCCCCAAACACAGTTTTTGCTGCATTAAAGTTAATGACTTCTTGTTCAACACTAGATGTGCTGCATCAGTAAAAATAGATTTATTTCAGTGCACATTTTTTTCCAGGAAATTTGCCTCAAGATCCTCCAAAAAGACCCTTGAGTTTTATTAAAATGTTTGAAATGTAGTCTTAAATGTTAATCACTCAACGAATCAGAGCCTGATAGCTTTTACTGATACCTTAAGAGAAATGTAATAATCAAGTGATTTTAACAGGACCAGAGGTAACAGGCATGAACTGAAACACAGGAAATTCCACCTGAGCACAAGGAAACACTGGTTTTTTTTAGAGTAAAGCTGGTCAGACACTGGACCTGGTTGCCCAGAGATGTTGTGTGCTCTCCATCTGTGGGGATGCTCAAAACCCTGGACACTGTTCTGGACATCCTGTTCTGGCCGACCCTGCTCGAGCCATGGCTTTGGACTGGATGGTGCCTGCCTCGACCATTTAGCTGCGACTCTGCTGGTCCCCATGTCACCAGGGGCAACAGAAAGTCCTCCCTGCAGAGTCCTTGCTTAGTCGAGGTTTCAGGGGGCTTCAGGGTTTCACTCTGCAGTCCCAAGGCACTACATAAGGCAAAGAAAAATTATAGAGGATCTTCTCCCCTCTTGAGTACATCATCTTGACTCAGAAAGGACTTGGAAAGCATGGGTTAATCTTTATAAGCTTAGAAATGGTCCCTGACTTCTTATCTCAAGGTAAACCTGCAGGATTTGGGACCACCCCTGCTTCAGAGCACCCAGAGCCAGGCTTCAGGAGCTGGGCACCCCCTGGCTTACTGTTTCCTAGTGTCTTTGTGTTTCTGGTCACCAAGCTATTTCTGAGAATAGCAGAGGGGTGGCAGAGAGCATCTGCATGGTTTTTGTCTGTGTGAAAGAGCAGCAGTTACAGAAAGTGCAGGATCTTGTGCTGACTGCTGCTTAGTCATCCTGCAGTAACTGTGACTTGGCAGCTGGTCTGACCCCATCCCTTACAAACGTTTCCATTTATGGCTGGGATTTTTTATATCCCTTTGCCTCCAATGGTCAAACAGCTGAAAGCCTCCAAAAGGGAGAAGCTGTGGGTTTACATCAGGAGAAACCAGCTATGTATATTCATACCTTACATTTGAAGCCTCTCTCACAGGAACACGCCACCCAGGATGCTCCAGGGATTCCTTAAGGGATCATTTGGCCAGAGGCAGGTGCTGTGCCTGTCTGGTGGCAGAAGCACAGCTGTCATTGTGGTTGTCATTATTTTCCTTGCCCAGGGCTCAGATAAGCTGAGAAGGAGAAAGCTGCAGCCATGTGATCGGTTGTCCCTGCGAGCAGTTGGGTGTCATGCCTAGTCCTGCCAGGAACACAGGAGAAGGGGTGGCCATGACAGCAGATGCTGGAGACCCTCGGGTTTGTGCCCATCCTGAATAGCTCCTGAGTGCTCCTTGCTGGCTTCTGGGAAGAGAGGATCTGGTCACATGGACTCAACATGTGGGATCCAGGCTCTCTCCAGTTGTTACAGATGTGCAGGTTTATGCTGCGCTCTGCTCCGGCAAGCCAATGGAAAAAAGCATTCCTGGCTTATGAAGAGCTTTAGGGCAGATAAAGCAGAGTCATGACCCGAGCTGGAAAAGGGATGTGCCTGCTGGGAGCTTATTGCCGTGCCTAGAGCTGGAGCCTTTGGGGGAATGGCACTGGGATGCTGCACCCCATCTTGTGACTTGTCTTGTGCCAATTCTCCATGCCCTGCTCAAATGGAGAACATGGATCAGTTGCCTGATAACAACTGAAAAAAACCCCAAAATAATTTTCCTTACCCAGGGCACCAGATGGGAAAAATAACTTATCTTTCATTTAAAGCCAGATTTCAGCAAAGCACTAAAAATCCTGTACATTTTGCTCCTGCTCCATGTATTTTTGTGGAAATTTAGTGTGTGAAAGAGGTGGCTGCAGGTGGAGTGGGATTCCCCTCCCTGCCTACCTTTTTCTACAGATAGGGTGCTAAGATGGGAGCACTGACCTGACAGCCTCCTCAGGTTACAGAAAACCTCACCATGTCTGAATTGTTTCCTTTCAAACCTTTGGCTGGGTTCTGGATATTCTGTAGAAACACGGGAATTCTGGAGAAACCTTCTGCAAACAGAGCATCAATTTTTCCAGCCAAAAAGGCCTAATCTTTGCCAGAGCTGATTCCTCCACAATCAAAGCATTCAGCTCTTCTGAACAGGGAGTCACCGGGGGAAGAACAAACACAGTTTTATTGCTGGGACCTGCTGAGGGAAGTCCTGTCTACAGCTCTTGTTATGACAAGGATTCAAGAAAAGAAGATCAGAGCCCCTTAAAACCACCCCATTACAGTGTAGAATCCCTCACTCTCATCTCTAATCCCCAAGTTATCCCTTTCCAAAATCATGAGTCCTACCCAGTCCTTTCTCCACCCAAAAAGAGAGAAGAACAGGAGCTCATAAAGGAGTGAGACCCCCAAAGCGCTCCCCACAGATCAGGAGCCACTCTGGGATGGGTCCTATGCCAAGTGCTTTCCTGATGGCTTGGATCTGGGACCATCTCACAGGGATGGAAAGTCCAACTGGAGATTTAGGGGCTCCAAGGAGCTGCTGATGGGGCACTAGTGGGGAATCCTGGTTGGGAGGCAGCACTGAAACTGCCCCCAGAGAGAGGAGAGTGATCCCACTACCACCCAGAGGGGAACCCCAACACTTAGCACAGAGAAATGAGGAGCTGGGAGTGGGTGGGAAGCAGCTGATGGCTCATGAGAACAGGCTGCTGGGACACACAGTGTCCTGTGCAGGGCAGAAAATCTTTTGGAGGGACAAGTGGAGGCATATGTGGAGCAGTGGGTCAATCGTGCTGTTCTGAGAGGCAGCCCCATGGAGTAACAGGGCATGGAGACTGCAATAGGTGAATATTCAAGTGATGGATGTGTTTTGGGATGTGTCTGTTCTACACAGGGAAAGATGGAGGTTATTATAGGACTTCCATAGGGGCACAGAGTGGAGATTGTCTCCTATGTGTGTTTAAACTTGTAACGCCTTCTTAATTTTTGGTGTTTTGTAGGATGAGGGAGTTATCATGTCCCACTCAAACCGTCCATGAGGAAAGGTAGCACCTGTGGAGTGTATCTGGTAAAGATGTGATGATGATGATGATAAATGACTTTGTCATGAAGGAATGATACAAACACATATCCGAATGGCAGCTCTTAAATACCTATTCTTCTGAAATGTTAGAGCTGCATGAAAGCAACTCCCAGTTCTGACTTAAGTCATACAGTGCTCTTGAAACTGGGGCTGGGGCTGCTTATAGGTGTCAGCAGCTCCAAGGCAGCAAACCCATTTGATCTTTGCTGGAATTTCTGGTGTGCTCCAGCCATGGATTTTCTTGTTGGCTGCAGCATCCACTCCCAATGCTGTAGAGGGACAAAGATAGTCCTAGCACCACCTGTGCTCCCACACATCTTCCCAAAGGTTTCAAGAGCAAAACCTTGGACTGAAAGTAAGCTTGCTGTTTGCTCCCGGAGGCAAATCAGGTCAGAGGCTGTACCAAACCCAGCTGCTTAGTCCTGCTGCCAGCCCTCAGTCCTCCTCCAAGGAGGTGTCTGTCCACTGTGGTCTCTCAATGGGATCCATGTGTTCTTGATGAGAGGCCTGGAGAGCTTAATCATCCCTGGCCTGGGGTTTTGTATCAAGCACTCCTACAGCCTTCAATTATCTGGATTCCCCAGAAGGGATGTGGGAGGCTGATTTCCCCACAGGGCTTCCAGTGGCTCCTGCATGTCCTTCCCCCATCGCTGCTCCAGCATCCTTTCTCACTGTGCTTGTCCTCATGCCTCCCTGGGGGTGGAGGCTGCTGGATGGTATCTCAGTCACAAACTCACCTTTTCTCTCTTTGTGTCTGACAGAGATGTGCTGAGCAGACCGGCCATGAGCTCTGCCGTGGAGGCAGTGAGGTATGCAAAGGCGAACCTGGGCTGCTCTTGGGGATCCTCATGTTGGCTTGAGCTCACACAAATTCAGCTGTTAAACCTTGAAGCTTCTTCTGTGAGCAGGTGAACCTGCCATAACCACTACCACTGGTTTAGGAGAGGCAAAAATTTTTTACTTCATGATTTCATGGCAGAGCACATTTTTAATTCATTGACAGCAGTTTTGCTGCTGTCTGAAGAGGCACTCAGGTGGGTAATGCCAACACTTTTGGGACTCTTTAGAGTGATCCAGGGGAAATCTCAGTGTAAAACAAAACTCTAACTTCTATGTCCAGGAAGACAATTATTTTAAAAATGAGTAATGCATTATTTCTTGTTCATTTCTGTGTCTCTCTTTGCATTTTTATCTTTGTAGGTAGAGTCTGCCAGAGCCTGGATGGAGAAGGGACAGAAGGAAGGATAAAGGAGTACAGGTAGAAGAACTGTAGGTAAAAATAAGAGCTGCAGGTAAAAGAAGAACAGTAGGTAAAAGGACTGTTTGTAAAAAAAATGCATATAAGTGTATGTGGAAGCCAGTGAGTACATGCCTGCACTTTCCCCTCCTCGCTCTTCATTTTGTTTATCACACACTGAAGCTGGAAAATCTCAAGCCTCTTTGGACTGCAGATAAGCATTCCAGTTCAGCTAGCAGCCTTAAGGAAAACAAGCATAAACATAAGATATTATTTATTGTGTGCATGATCCAAATGATTTCATTTGGTGTTGGAGATTGAGCTCGCATTAATGCTCCAATTAAGTGCACAGACTTTCACTTACTCTGGTAAAAGAGGATGTTGCATCTCTGGCAAAAATATTTTAATGTCCTTGTGACCCTGACCTCTTGACTTGATTTAAGGTACCATCAGAAAGGAATCCAGGGAAGGATGGAATATAGGTCTCCTAACTCACTCTGCAGAGTACTTGCTCTGTCTCAGGGGAATACATATTTAATAAAGAATTTGTTTTGTTTTGTTTTGCTTTGGAGGTTTTTGTTAGGTTTTAGTTTTTGTGGGTTTTTTTGCTGTTGCTTTGTAGTAACACCATTGAAACGAGCTCAGATAAGAATCTTTGTCTTAACACTGATTATCTATCTAATTATATTACATTTCTTACATGCCCGAAACTCCTGTTCAAACTTTTATGACATTTGGTGTAAATACTGTTTTCCTTCCCAGTTCACGTGATGGGAGAGGGGAATTTTTATTCCCGTGTTGTATTTGGCCAGGAGGACAATTCCTTACGGAATTCTAACTTTCTTTAGCATAAAGAGAGCCACAAATGGGACGAGGGCCTTGTTTTGTGTTAGAGCAAGAATTCCAGCATGTGTGTAAGGGAGGGGGAGGTGTAAAGAGTTGTGCCAAAAGCACAAGCAACACCCTGCTGTACGTGACCCGGGAGCTGAGCCGAAGGGCTACACAGGGTTCCCTGGATCCACATCAAATACGTGAGGAGCAGCAGTCATGGAGCAGTGGAAAAGCTCAGCAGCCCCAGGAACAGCAGCTGGGAGGCTGTCCACAACCCTCCCCCAACAGGGATGTCTGGAGAGGGGGACAGCTTCCAGCAGCCTCCACCTCGGTGGAGGGAAGCAAGTCCTGAAGGGCTCAGTACATAAAGCCAGGCCAAGGAGGGCTGGAGACAAGTTGAGATTTTGCTTCCTGAGTGGATGGTTGAAATGGACACAGATTTCAGGGGTCTCACTCTGGTTCGGAGGGACCCCTGTGTGCGTGCCTGTGGCATACACTGTTAGCAAGACTTGAATCAGCTGCAAAAATTTGGAGTTTCAAGTTATTTTGCAAATTATTATGATTGCAAATTTAACCTTGAAAACTTTGGCCCCGTAGTGAGGTCATGAAAGGGGTAACAACAGAATCCATTGCTCCAGGACTGCACTGGTCTTCCAGAGAGTTTGGGGGAATGGAAATAAGTGAGCAGACACAGCTCCCTACCAATGCAGGAGCTCATTCCTGAGACTCCCCCTACCTCCTGAAGGGAGGTGAGGATTAGGGGTTTTCAAAAACCTCACTCTAATGCTTTCTCTTGAATATTTTAGTAGCAAGTTGCAACCTTGAAGTCACAGATTTTCTTTTAGGACCTGAATAACAAGTCCCTACAGCCAGAAAATCTTCTCATTGTTTTCAGTGTTAGGTTTTTTTTCACATTTCCTTTCTAATTCCTCTTTACAAGTTCCATTGAAATGGGAATTAGACATAATCTGCCTCAAGGATTCAGCTCCCATACAAGGGCTAATGTTGGAAACACTCATTTAAGACCCGAGGGCAGAATATCGTGGTTGCAGAGACAAAAGTGGGATTAAAAACACGATTAGCATTTCAAATAAATCAGCTCAATTACTGGCCCCCAGGAGGCCTTGCCAGGCCACGTCCTGAGGAGAGTCACTGAAACCAGGGCCAGCTCCCTTCCAGCACAGCAGCCCACATTGATATATCCCCAGATTCAGGGGGGAAAAAAGCCTTTTTTCCCTATCTGCTCCATTTCAGCCCCCTCTTTTCCCAGGATAAGGCAATAATTAATTCCTTTCCTTTCTATTTATACCCATTAGTCACTGCAAAAGTGTCCCCCACAGATTTATGGTTCAATGTAACAAGTATGTCTTGAGGGAATATTATTCATGCAGTTAGCTGAAATCTAAAAGAGAAAGTCTCTATTTTATTTGTAACCTTAGCCAGAGTCGTCATTTTGGGGGCAGGGGGGTTTGGGGGGTGGTGCTGTAGACTGCACCTCCAGGCTCCAGCAAATGTTTAGATAGGAACAAAAATGAAATTTCTTTCCTAGATTTGTACATGGCATTAAGGACCATGGGTGGGGTGGGATGGGATGTGACTAAGTTTAAAAAATGTACTTTTTTTTTTTTGAACCATCACCAGTAAAAGGCTAGGGAGGGGGATGAGGTTTCCTCTATAAACTATGTGGGATTTTTTCCCTTAATTTCATGGAAACACCACTGCAAGTTTTTCCTTCTCGTTTCTCTGGTGACAGGATAACAAAACACATGCAGCTGGGTTGTTCTACTCTCACTGTACTGTACCACGAAGCCCCAAAGACACACACTGTGTGTTTTAACTCTTTTCCCTCCCTACCCAGGGCTGCAAAACTACAGCTGGCCACAGAGATATCCTGGATATCTTGGATATCCAGCATGTGCTCCAGACCACAGAGGCATCAGCCATAACTCTGAGGCTCCTGCCTGGGAGCTGGAATGCAGTTGCTTCACTATGCAAAGGTTCTTTTCCATGAGTCAACAAGTTTTAGGACTCAGCCATCCTGACTGGCTGCCTGGAAAAAAAATGTGCTGCAAGAGAGGAAAGCATCAAAAAGCACAGATTGGGAAACTGGTAAAAGGGGAAGTATTCTGGGAGAAAGGGTTTCAGTTCGTCCTTTCCCCCCTCTGTCTCTTTTCTCTGTCTGCCCATTTTTCATAAGAGTCAAAGAATCCCCTGAGCAGGAAGGGACCCACAGGGATTATCCAGTCCAGCTCCCAGCCCTGCACAGACAACCCAACAATCCCACCCTGTGCATCCCTGAGAGCAGTGTCCAAACACTCCTGGAGCTCTGGCAGCCTTGGGGCCACTTCCCTGGGGAGCCTGGTCAGTGCCTCACCACCCTCTGGGGCAAGAACCTTTTCCTGATATCCAGCCTAAACCTAAATAATTTGCTTGTTGTGTTCACATAATCATCTTGTATTGGTGCTGCCTGGCACTTCTGGAGAGCCCTGGGCACCCACCCTTTCCCTGGCATCGAAATGCCTGAGATGGCTCTGCCACCCCCTCCATGATAGTGAGCAGACCCCAAAATGCTCTGGGATTTTGCCCTTCCAGGAGGGATCAACTCCAGAAGACGCTGACCCGCCATGGAAAAGCTGACTCTAGACAATAAGCTTGGACTGAGGAACTGAAGGTACTTCTAAAATAAGTTCATAATTATGGCCTTAATTACTCTAAAGACCCTTGGCACAGGACCATCCCTCTGTTTCTTCAAGCTGATGTCCTCAAACCCATTTTGAGAAGGGAAATCTTGAGCAGACGGGAGCTAAATATTAGAGCAAGAGCCTCCACACTAGTGGGGTCTAAACAACCATTTCAGGAAGATTATTAGAACTCATGGAGAATCAGGCTCTCTCACCACCATATCTACACAGCGCAGAGTCCCTGGGATATCTTCATCCCCTAAGGATCTTGAGGTATAGCAAAACAACACAAGGCTACAGATACAGGCCTGTGCCTGGCAGAGCTTCAAAACTGCTGTAGGATTGGGAAAACCTTGGGGCTGTTTAAAATAAAATTCTAGAAACTCCAAACAGTCCTTCCTTATGTGTTAGCAAGCAACCATTTGCAAGCACACAAAAGCTGTGTATAAAAACTGGGTGCTAAGTAAATAAGAGCTGCAAGAGCACAGGGGACTGAAAAGTTAACACTGGAATATTAAAATAGGAAAAAGTATGCAAAACCTCAGATTGTACTTGTGTGTTCATGGACACTCTCTAAACATACTGGAGCAGTTGACTTTAATGGCCTAAATCCCAAGAAACGCTGCTAAAATATGGTATCAAATGAATATTTGCTTTTTTTCTTTAGAAAAATTGCCCTTTGTGCCTCATCTTACCACAATTTGAGAATGTCAGGCTCAGTGGGGGCTGTTGCTCACATGCATGAACTGGACTAATCCAGAAAAAATAAGTTTATTTTCTTTTCATTAATATATACATATATATAAAAGTTCCTTTAATAGAGGTCTTCTCCTGGGCAAGATCTGCCAGAGATGCCTTGGAGTCAGCCAAGTCTGTTTTGGGAAGATGGTCCAGCACGGAGGATTTGTAGTAGGATTCTGCTGGAGACCACCTGATGAAGAAGAGGAGGTGGATGAAGTGTACTTCAGACTCTTGGAGAAATCCTTAGAGCAACGGGCTGGGCATGAACACCACAAGACATTTCTGGAATGGTTTGAAGGCAGGTTCCTGATGGAGCAGATGAATGAACCAGCCAGGAGAGATGATCTTTTGGACCCACTACACAAACACAGGGAAGAGCTGGCTGAAAACGAGAGGGTTGGAGGCAGTCCTGTCTGCAGGGACTGGGGTACTTCAGGGGGTGAGAGAGATCAGCAAGGCAAAGAGCAGAATTACGGCCCTGAGCCTCAGAGGGGCAGGGATTTGCCTGTTGGGGTGAAGGAATACAAACACATTGTATGAATTGAGCTCGGAAGTCACAACCCTGGAAGTGTCCAAGGCCAGGCTGGACAAGCCTTGGAGTGACCTGATCTAATGGAAGGTATCCCTGGCCAAGGCTGGGAGTGGAACTGGGTGAGCTTTAAGGTCCCTTCCAATCCAAAGCATTGCTTGGTTCTGTGAATAGGAAGCAAGAATTTCAGAAAATGGCAACTACAAAAGAGCATAAAATCCATCCTTCTGTTTGTCATCAGTGAAAATGCTGAGAATATCAACTGCATATCAACAAAGAGTTGAAAACCAGCATCCATTGTTCTCAGTAAGCATTTAACAATCTTGGCCTCATTCTTGGTTCTCTGCTCACAGTTAGAAAACAAGACACCACTGCATAACATCAGAATGGTATGAAGAGTGGTTGCAATTGCAGACACAGAGGCAGTACGATAGCTGCTTTCCATAAAGCTGTTTCACATGTACACACGCGGTTTAAAATGGGGAGTTCACATTTTACTGGGGGCTACAAGTCAGATGAAAAAAGAAAAAAAAAAAGGAGCAGATACACAGTTTATAAAGGAACAACTAAACAAACCATAAAACACATTTCAGTTTACAAGGGAATGTAAATGAAAGAGTAGCTCTACTTCCAATTCTATAGCGTTTTAGAGGAGAGCAGATAATCAAGCTGTTGTCTTTCTTTCTACCCTTCATCTTCCTCCATTTCCTCTCTCTCCATTTTAAATATAGTAGAATACTCAGTATCTGTTCAGTACAGTGTGTTCTGTGAGCTGCAATAATAATTTGCAGGTCAGACAGAATTATAGAATCATTAAGATTGGAAAAGAACTCCAAGATCACCAAGTCCAACATAGAGGGTGAGTAACTAATTCATATCCATGCACATTCTCTGCAAAACGTGTTTACATGAAATCTGCAGTTCCACTGAAAGGAGGAAGACAGAAAGGAAATTTATTTGAGGATTAGGAAAAGGAGCTAAAGAGAGCATGCCCATTTTCCTTCAGAGCTTCCTATGTCCTCATTCTTAAGAAAAAAAACCTCAATTGCAGAAAACTAGCTCAGGCCTTTAAAATCTGTTCTAAAAGAATATGTAAAAAACCGGAAAACCCTAACCAAAAAAAAGCACCAAAAAAACCCCAAACAAACAAACAAACAAATAAAAAAAAGCAGCAGGATGTTCTGAGGTTTTTTGTCCCATTTTCCACCACGTCAGTGTGCCTGTGTGTCAGACTGCCCCAACACAAGGCAGGAACTTGCCAGGTGTGCCCATCCTATGACAGAGGTTTGAAGATGACAATATTCCTAAAAATGTCATGCAAATGGATATCTAGGCGGATGAGAAACACCAAGATTCCTTTTTTTTTTATGAAAGGAAAGTGTACAGCAGGGAGCTGCTCTGTAAAATATACAGGAATCCTCTCAGGGACAAGGCATTTTGTCATGTCAAGCTGCAAGGAAAGTTTTGATTTGACATGAGAAAGTTCAAGAAGCACACTGAGAAAGTTAAATGTAGGTCCTTTGCTCAAGAAACTGAGAAAAAAGACCAGACTTGCCAGTCTGGGAGAAGAGGGAGATGTGGAGGTGTGGGTCTGTGCTCTTCTCCTTTCCAAACTCTGGGCACTCGCTAGCACTGCAAGGGACAGATGTGCTGTCCAGTTGTTTGTGATAAGGCTTCTTGCTGGAGAAACAGCTTCTGCAGGAACAGGTTCACCTAGAAACAGCTGCATTGAACAGATTAGAAGCATCATAGGCATAACAGAGCTTGGACACATCAGCAAAGCAGGCAAAACACATGGCCTGGAATGTGACATGTTCACTGGATCGATGGCATCTGGATGGTTTGCTCAGACATCTCAGGTGCTGTCTGGTAAATCGCTGTCAGCAAAAGCTGGACCCCTCCTCTCCACTAAAGATGCTTCAGAGGGAAAGGGACCAACCCATTCAGAGCTGCAGGAGAGGTCTTGGAAAGCAATCACCTCACAAAATCCTTCTTTTGCTCTTCAAAACAAAGTTATAGCTCAAGGAACAACAGGCTGTATTGCTGAAAGTCACTGCTGTTCTCCATATTTTTTGTTGGGACATTTGACCCTATTTTTCATTTAGCAGAGCTAAAAATAGCTCATGAATTTAAAAGTGACTTAAAAAATACTACAACAAAGCCCTTGAACTCAAGGAGTGTTTGGACAATGCTTCCAGGCACATGGAAGCACAGTTTTGGTGACGTTCTGTGCAGGGCCAGGAGATGAACTCGATGATCCTTTTGAGCCCTTTCCAACTCAGAAGTACACGGATTACATGGAGTACATGATTGCATGATTCTATGAACACAAACCCAGAAGTTAATTGAAATAGGTAATACTCAGACTTGGCTGACTCTCAGCAAGACTTGGATATTTGCAAGGGCAATGATTCCATGATTCTGTGCAAGCTGCGTTTTTTGAAATGTTCTTGTTTTCATTTGTTCCACTCAGGGCATGTTACTAGGATGGAAAGAGGGGTAGAACAGCAGAGGGGAAGAAAGAGAAAGATTGTTTGATGGTATAAAGATGTGGGGCAGCAATGCCAACCACAAAAAGGGACCTCTCATCATGGAAAAATGAGACTTCTTCCAGCTCCCCTCAAACAAAGATGCCTTCAGCTCCAGAGGGGACAGCCTCGCCCCAGCCCAGCCCGAGCCGCGTGGGAGTGGAGGGGAGGGACCCCGCCAGATCTCGGTAGACCCACAGTGACTCTGCGTGGATGTTCGGAGCTACTGCAAACAAGACTGCCCGATTTTGGAGGAGGAGGAACTCGGAGGGCAGTTCCGAACGGCCGGGGAATAGCGGGACTGGGCTGGAGCCGCCTCCGCTGCTTCTCCCGCTCCCTCATCCCGCACATCCCAGCACCCGGAGCCACCCTCCAGCCGGGGATGCAGGAGCCTTCCTGACACTGGCCACTCCACAGAGTCCTTTTTCCTTACGCTTCGGAGGGATTTGGGGGAGAAGTTTTGATGACCTCATTTTCCAGGTAGGCAGACTTTTTCACTCCGAGTACAGGGGTTCTGTGGTTACTTACTGATGGAGCTCCAGCCGAGAATAACGGAAATCCTTCTGAAATTTCAGCTTGTGCCTGCTGTTGCTTACCGACTTTCCAGCAAGGTGCCTGTTTCACATTTAGACAGTACCTGCTATAAGAAAATATAATTTTTTCCTTTACTGTCAGCTCTTGACTAGTTTGGACGTTTTTCCAAGGTTTTTGGGGTTTTTCCAGGTGTAAGTAGTGTGGGCCACAAACTGCCAGGGCCATAGGTCTAGCAAATCCCTTAGTGAAGGGGGTGAATTTGTTGAACCAAAATCTTCCCTGGGGTAACTGAGCTGAGTTCAGCAGCTACAGTGAAGTGGTAGCAGCAAGGCAGACTGCTCTGCTGCATGATTACCCCTTGATTTTTGGGATTTCAGAAAATAGAATTTAGACTCACCTCTGGCCCTTGTCTGCTATTTATGCTGAATTACATCAGCACAAGCCCCTCTATTTTGGGAGGTGGCAACACATTTAGGAATGCCTGTGAATTCATCGCACTTGGTGTCAGGGGTTTGCTCCCCCCAGCCTTCCTGCAGCCCAGGCTTTCCCTGGCTGAAAATCCCAGGATAATTACATTGGGAGACCTGGAGAAGATCTGGAGTCCCTGTAGCTGAAACCTCTCCCTTGGGTGCTCTGCCCAGGGATTAAAATTACAAGACGCGTTTGGGTAGTAGCTGCAACCAGCAGCGAAACTCCCTCCTCATGCAGAGTGCAAACCACAGGCACACCAAGGGGAAGGAAGAGAAGGTGCATTTATAAGAGTTTTGTTCCAAATGGGACATATTTTTCTTTTGTACTTTCATTTAGCAAACATTTGAGTGGAGAAAATGCTGCATGCACAAGCGAGTGGCACCACAGGTACTGCCTGCTGGGCATGGCCATGGAAAATGCTGGGACTGAGCAGCAGGGAGGCTTCAAACTTTATTCTGTATATTTTAGCACAGCCAGCATAACTTTCCTTTCTTGAGAGTAATAAAATTTGTGTGGCTTTAAATTTATATGGCTTTCGATAAGTTCCTTGAAGGCAGTGTTAGAGAGCAGAGCATATTGACTTTTGTGAATTTGGGAACAGTTTGCTCAGTTACAATGGGTATTCTGGTGTTGGAGGAGACATGCACAGTGCACCAGGGGGGAACTTCAGGAATATCAATGCATGGGATAAGGCAGACCATGGCTCTGCCTGGCCAGGTGCATGAGGTGACATTTCTACTGAATTGAGATCTGCTCTAAGGGATAATCAGATGCGAGAGTGCAAATAACCATTTGCACATTTGAGCCACTGCAAGTAATTTGTTTGCCATAATATCGCTTCTGGTTCAGTTGCTCATGCTGGGAAGAGAAGCAAGCAGAGAACTTGGGTCTTCCAGCAAGGCTACTCTTTTTGCAGGGCTCTGTCTAGATAAATCCATATATTTTTCAGTTATGTGTGTAACAGCCAGGTTACCTGGGATCTCCATGTGGGAGCAGCAAAGACCATGCATTTTTCTGCACCTGAGATAGGAGCACAGACCCTCGTTCAGGGAGAATTGTGTGAAATAGTGCCCTCAAAAAATGTTCAGCGGACACACTGCTTGAGATTCCCTGTTGCTTTTCCCTTGTGTGCATCTCATGGGGAAAGAGGTGATGCACTGAAAAATACAAGTAGTGAGAGAAGGCCTCATAGGAACAAAGGTCCTGCTCTGGTAGAGAGAGAAAAGTCAAGGAAGAACAGGATGGGCAGACCCAAATGTTCAGGCATTATGACTCAGCTCTCAATTTGCTCTTTGAGTTAGTTTTTTGAACTGTGTTCAAAAATTGCCTTCAACATGCAGAAAACAGTTATTCTGAAATACTGGTGAAATCTGAGGTTTCCATCTTGGCATCTTGCAGCAGCAGGTGGGACTTTAAGTCAAATATCAGATGTTATGGGGTTTACAACAGCATCACAACAGCTGGTGGTGCTCTGAGGATGACAAAATGGGCAGCATTGGCCACCCCACCCTTGGAGGTCCCTGAGGTGGGGAGTGGGGCGTCCAGCAGCCCCCCACCGTCTGTCCAGGGGCGTTAATACCAGGGATGCTGGGAGAGCAGGAAACTAACATAGCTCGGGTTCAGAGTGACATAGAGGAGATGGTGCAAGAGGACCCCAGGGAAGTGAGTTGTGTCTCATGTTTTCAGGAGTCGCTTTCCTGCCTCATCATTCTGCCCATGGAGAGTCCAAGGATGTGGTGATTCACTGACCCAGTCCCAGGCCCCAAGGGCTGAGGGCAGGAGCCATCTTGTGCCAGAGCTGGCCCTGGTTGCCCATGCAGGCCAACTGCTCTGCTCTACAGTGCCTTCCCACCCACATACACAGAGGGAAAGAAGGAGGGAGAGAGGGAGGTGGTTAAACTCAGGATGCACTGATGAGTCAGACACTTGGCCAAAGCTCTCAGTGCTCCCAGCCTCTCCAAAAGTTAATGTCTCCGTCTTCCTCAGCTAAAGACTGGCTCTAAAATGGTGCTGTCTGGAGGCTCAAAGCTGTTGTGTCCTACAAAAGATCAAGATCTCCTGCAGCCCTGTTTTATGATGGGCAAGCAAAACAAGCATGAAAATGTTTTATCCTTACCATAGCACTTTTATTCTCTGCAGCACCATGGAAGTTGAGCCACACTGATTTGTGCAGAGGCTTCATAGAATCGTGGAATGGTTTGAGTTTGAAGGGACCTGAAAGACCATCCTGTCCCACTCCCTGCCATGGCCAGGGGCACCTTCTACTAGACCAGGTTTCCCCAAGCCCCATCCAGCCTGGCCTTTGTCACTTTCAGGGATTCAGGGGGAGCCACAGCTTCTCTGGGCACCCTGTGTCAGGGCCTCCCCACCTTCACAGGGAACAATTTCTTCCCAATACACCACATAATCCTGCCCTCTGGCAGTGAAAACCATTCCCCCTTGTCTTATCATCCAGGCCCTTGTCCAAAGTCCATCTCCAACTCTCTTGTTGCCCCTTTTGGTACCGGCAGGTGCTGTAAGGTCACCCCAGAGCCTTTTCTTTACTAGACTGAACAATCCCAATTCTTTCATAAGCACAAGGCCAAGTGAGGAGGAAGGCTGTCACTACTGTAGGGTCTCAGCAGCACTGACACCAACCTTTCCAGCATAAACCAGTTTGCAGAAGCCTGTGGTGCACTGCAGCTGGCACTGTAAACTGGAATGGGGCATGTCCCACCAGGCAATAGCTGGGGCACCACATGAGAGAGGTTTCAAGGGATGCCAGGGAGGGCTGAGTTGCCTGTATTCTTTAGTAGTGCTGTTCCTCAGGCAGCTGTGGCAGCAATCCAGCTAAATTGCTCACCTGCCCTCCCCCTGCGTTGCCAGTAGCACCAAATGCATGCTCAAGGTCCCTTCAAGCCTCGGACTATTCCAAAAGATACCAAAAAAAAAAAAAACCCATTCAAGAAAGAAGCTCTCTTTTTAGACTGGATTCGGGTCTTTTTTTCATAACAGACATCTCACATGCTCCTTTTTGGTTAGTGTTGAGATGGCCACCAGGCAGAGAAGCATCTCTGGGCCACCACAGGCCATGTTGGCTGTTTCTGGGGTCCTCTAGACACAAAGGTGAGCATCTCCCCTTCCTCCATATTCTATGCTGTTGACAAGTGTTGCTTGAGTGTTGCCTGAGAATATCCTTTCAAATCCCATTCCTTTGAACACTTCCATACATTCTAAGAACTTTTCAGACTAGATCTCTAACTCTTCTGCTGCTTTAAGTTGTCATAACTCTACATAAAATAAACTCCCACATGCAGCTGGGCCTTGGAGGCCTGGTGATGGGTTGAGCACTGAAGATGTTAATTTCTTTCAGAGTTTTTTATTTTTCCTCTCACTTATTTATTTTTCCTTTCACTCTGTAGGTTTACAAGGAGCATAGGCTCGTTTTGTGTCATGCCAGCAGAGTCAGGAGATTGTGTACCATGTTTATGGTGTAATTTGTGTTTTCCCACAGGCATCTGAATATCCTGAGGGGCCACTGAGATGTTCTCACAAGCCTTGTTTCCCACACTCCTTTGTGTGGTTCTAGTTCCTCTCCATGCCGCTCAGCTTGATGTTGATGTAGGAGATGTCAGTCCTACCTCCTGTGCAGGTATTAACCAAATAATTTGGGTCATCTATGTGGGCAGCAATTTTAACAAAAACAATGCTCAGTTGTAGAATCTGCTTGCCAGGAACTGACAGTGAGACATTCCACCTCCCCTGGCCCTTTGCACGCCTGTGGTAATAATCCATCTGTGGGAAACGCTGTCCTCCACCCAAACCCACCTTTCCAGGCCTTCTTTGGTGTGCAGAGAGGTAGAGTTGGAAGAGTTGGGGTCTGCCAGTGGTGGTCTCTCCCAGCAGTAACAAACACCAGTTCTCTATCTGATGCCAGAAAATTGTTCACTTTAAATCTGGTGATTTCCTCACTTTTCAGTTACAATGCAGAGGTGATTTAGGGGTCCAAGGCTGACTCTTACCAAAAAGAGCAAGATTTTCAAGATTGATTCAGTACTGAGCAGTGCTGGATTAATGGTTGGACTCAATAATTTTAGAGGTCTTTTCCAACCTTAATTATTCTGTGATTCTATAGCAGATCTTATAAGTTAGAAGTCCTGGTCACTGGGGACCATCTGACCCAAATACAAGTGTCACTTCTAGAGCTAGGTGGGGCTTGTGCTTTTTCCAGCATCATTCTTGGTCCAGGTATCTGGGGGATAGCAAAGGGGGTGCATGAAATGCTCTGACATGGTCTGAATAAATGTCCCCATGCAGAAAAGAGGAACTGCCCCATCAATGTCTACTTCATCATTGACACCTCGGAGAGTGTGGCTTTGCAGACTGTGCCCATCCAGAGCCTCGTGGACCAAATAAAGCGGTTCATCCCCATGTTCATCGATAAACTGGAGAGCGAGCTCTACCAGAACCAAGTCTACATCACCTGGCAGTTTGGTGGGCTCCATTACTCAGACGTGGTAGAAATTTACAGCCCTTTGACTAGCAGCAAAGACATTTACCTGCCCAGGCTGTCCGCCATCAAGTACCTAGGCCGGGGCACCTTCACGGACTGTGCAATCTCCAACATGACGCAGCAGATCCAGACCCAGATGGCCAATGGCGTGAACTTCGCGGTGGTCATCACTGACGGCCACGTGACGGGCAGCCCCTGTGGGGGGATGAAGATGCAGGCCGAGAGGGCACGAGACATGGGCATCAAGCTGTTCGCAGTGGCCCCCAGCGAGAAGGTATACGATCAGGGCCTGCGGGAGATCGCCAACCTGCCACACGAGCTGTACCGCAACAACTACGCCATCACCCAGAGGGACACCCTGGAGATCGACGTCAACACCATTGACAGGATCATCCAGGCCATGGTAGGTCCAGGGAGGGGAGCGGGGAGCACAAGAGGAGCAGCTCACAGATGGGGGATGCTTTCCCTTCTATTCCCTTCTAGTAGGGAAAGTGGAGTTTTCTTCTGGTACTTAGCCAGGACCTCTTAGTTTGTGCCTCCATTTCCCAACATATCTGGGAAGGCTGCCACCGTAATCCTGGCTCTTGCTGAAGACCAGGCCATACCCCAGCCTGCTCCCCATCCAGGGACATGTGGAAGCGTGTGCCACATGAGACCTGCTCACCCTAAGTGTGGTCTTTGAGACCCTTGCTGTGAGGTGCTGTTAATCAAGGGCTCTCCAGAGGGCATCTCTATAGTCAGGGTCCCTTTACCACCTCCTCTCCCTTACCACCATACATACATACATACATACAAGGGTGAGCTGCTGTCTCCCCCATGGGATTGAGCACCTTAACTGATCTTCTTCCTCCTGTTCTCTCCTTTGCAGAAACACGAAGCCTTCGGTGAGGTGAGTGAGCAGCATCTTTATGCCTTTGCCACATCAAATCATGGTTTTAAAGAGTTTTTTGCTAAGGGTAGAAGTAGTTTCCATGACCAAGATGTAAGTTAGGTAGGTAAATGGTAGGTTAATAATTACTAGATGCTTAGGCTAGAGCTAATTGGTATAATTATCTGCTATTATAAACTTACATATAGAAGAATGTAAAATAAGTAAACCTTTAATCATGAAGCACGAGGCCTTGGATCATGCCAGAGGGTCACTGAGACCTGATGAAGACTCTCCTGACTTCATCCTTTGAGACCACTGACCCATTTTGAGACCACCGACCCAATTCAAGAGAAGAATTGCACATGTGTGAAGGACTAATAGCCTCATTTTAATATCGGATGGGGATGGGAGGTGCTGGGGTTATGCATATGTATTGTATGTAAGATCTTGGGAAATAAATAGATGGCAAAGAACCTTGTTCGGGGTGGTCACACCTTTCAGAGGTGACTCCCGTGCCACCCGCCGGTTAATTACCCACCGGTAATTAACTAACTTTAATTAGTTAGAGGGTCTTTGTCCGTGATTATGCTTGTTTTTAACGATTCAACACACTGACCAGCTCATACCCCAGAAAGCATGGACCTGCATGGGATGGGTCTCTGCCCACCTGTGGATCAAGGCAGAGTCTGGGGATGCATCGCCTTACCCAGGGATTATAATGGCACACTGGACTCACTCCCTGCCTCCCCCTCACCTGCAGTGGGTTCTGGTCTATGGAATAGACTTGTTTCATCACTTTGGAGGTACATTCCATAAGTGCTGCCCCTGCTGAAGCTCCTGCCCTGCTGGTACCACAAAGGCAGGGTTTGGCACACAGATGGGGGAGTATGCAGGGGGTGCTCCAAAGAACATGCCAGTCCCATGGTGACCCCAGATGAGCAAGTTCCCACCACCTCTGACACTTAGCAGTCTTGTTCTTCCAGTCTGGGTCCAGAGTCAGGCTATAATAAACATGCTCATGGCAACTTTCCACTCTTAATTTACGGGCAGTATTTCTTTGTGTGCCTCAGCCCTGACACAACAGATTTTAACCCTGAGTTAATGGGTAGAGGTGTGTGGAGAGCCATGGGTGCAGAGCTGAGCTGAGTTTGGGATGCACACTGTCAGTACCTCAGTTTAATTTCCTGTATTTCAGTGCTACAAGATGAGCTGCCTGGAGATTGCAGGTCCACCTGGTCCCAAGGGATACCGAGGGCAGAAGGTAAGTTGCTCTAAGCTGTGGGAGAGGCAATAATGCCTGCCACAACCACTGCAGGATGCCCTAGACCTCACCTCAGCTGCCTTCTCAGGTAGCACCCAGGTGGGAAATTCCCCCAGCATCTGTCTTGGCCCTGGGAGACACAGCCAGCACTGGTGTGCCCATGTCTCTGCCGAGGCTGATGCAGTGCTGGCAGTGCAAAGGGACACCCGAGCACCTGAGGACATCAGGACTGAGGCAGCAGTTGTTGCTGAGTTCCCCACTCTCAGAGCAGAGCAGAGCTCTTACATGCAGGGGGTGTCCCACTTTCCTGCTCCAGCTCTATGGGCTCTGATCTCCCAGAAACTGCCATTTTCTCAGTCAGCACCAAGCCTGGACTTATGCTGAGTTTTTCCTTTCCTTAGGGTGCAAAAGGGAACATGGGTGAGCCAGGTTCCCCTGGGCTGAAGGGACGACAGGTGAGTTGTGGAGTTGTCCCCTCGGTTTGCTACATCTCTGATGGCCTCAAGCTAACTCTCTGCGCCTTCCTCCCCGAAGGGCGACCCAGGTATTGAAGGTCCGATTGGATACCCTGGTCCCAAGGTAAGATTCCCACAGCCGATGGCTGAGCTCTTTGCATTCCCTGATTTTTGGTAAAGCAAGGGGAGCTTTGCTTCTCCCTTTCACCTTTCACCTGCCCATATCCCACCTCAGACCTCTGTGCTCAGCTCCTGCTGATTGCCCAGACACTAAAACAGCGGTTTTTCTTTTTTTTTTTTTTTTCCTCTTTGTCCAGGGCATCCCAGGGCTGAAAGGAGAGAAGGTGAGAAAGAGACAGAATGGCTGGCTGGGCACTTGGAAGGGGCTCCTTTCTGATGCACAGAGGAGAGATTAGCTGTGATGGGGGAAGATAACAACCCTATTAACCTGTAGTTGTAGACCTGGGGAGGCATTTCCGAGGGGATTGCAGGGCCTGTCTCCTCCTTCAGGCTTTGATCATGGTCTGGTGAAGCTAGAATGGGTTTAGGATGTAAATGGAAGGTGAGAGGGAGGGAGGTGGTGGGGGGAACAGACACCGAAGGTGATGTTGTGGTGGGGAGAGGGGGATGCAGGCAGTGTCTGACTTCCTGTCCTCTTCTTCTCCCAGGGAGAAATTGGATCTGACGGACGGAGGGTAAGAAAGAACGTTTTCTAACTTGCACATTGTTCCAGCTCCCAAACTCTTGGACTGTGTGTTAATAGATCCTTCTTTTTTTTTTTTTTTATTTTTCATTTCCCATGATCCAAGGGTGCCCCTGGCTTGGCAGGAAGGAACGGCACAGATGGACAGAAGGTAACTGGAAGCACTGGGAGCATGCCATGATGCCACTGCTGCTGTTCCATTTCTTTACCCTCTCTCATTCCCACAGGCTGTTTAATTTCTACTATCCCACATGATGGCTTTCTGTTTCAGCTGAGGTTCCTGTGAACTTATCTGTACATTATTCTGCATGTCCTGTAGAAAAGCGTGAAGTAATTCAGGTCGCAGGAGTGAATCTCAGAATATGCTGAGTTGGAAGAGACCCACAAAGATCAAGTCCAACTCACACAGGATGCCCCAACAATCCCACCCTGTGCCTGAAAGCATTGTCCAAACTCTCCTTGAGCTGTGGCAGGACTGGGCCTGTGATCACTTCCCAGGGGAACCTGTCCAGGGCTCTACCAGCCCCTGGGGGAAGAGGCTTTCCTAATATCCAGCCTAAATTCCCCACACAGCTCCATGCCTTTAAGTGTCATTCCTCTGTCAGCCAGCTCTCTGCAGGACCTGGATGTGTGACCTGGTCTGTGCTCCTGCTGAGAAGGTGATAAGGCCAGATAATTTGGGTGTAGATACCTTATCCTGCATATGAGTCCTACAGGACATGGGTACAGA
Organism: Toxostoma redivivum; assembly: GCA_013397375.1. Classification (NCBI taxonomy): domain Eukaryota; kingdom Metazoa; phylum Chordata; class Aves; order Passeriformes; family Mimidae; genus Toxostoma; species Toxostoma redivivum. The sequence continues at coordinate 782,773 of VXBI01009990.1, forward strand.
AAGCTTCACAGAAATTTGGGCTTCAGGGCATTTGGTCACTTCATCTCTAAACCACAGCTTGTACTTCGTATTAAAGCCCTAAAGCTGAATTCAAAGGCCTCACAGCAAAGTCCCTGGCTTTGTCCACTGGCCAGCACACCCTGGTTTTGCATAGTTTCCTATATCCAGCCTAGTGTATCTGTGGGTAATAACAGTTCTTCCCACTTCTTAAGTGCTGCTGAAGGTCTAAAACACGCTTCAGTCCCCCCCTCTCTCTAAAACACAAAAGCCCTTCAGTTCCCCCCAGCCTCTATCCCAGAGCTGGCTCATCACTGATGACAGAGTTGTTTTGGGACACAGAGCAAGGCAGTCCGTTCTCTCATGGTGTCTGTCAGGCAGAGTGGTTGCTGCACATCTGAGCTGCTCTGACAGGAGAGGCATGAGAGAGGACTAGCACAACCCTGGACGTGAGTGACCACCAAATCCAGCCTCAAGGACATTCCCATCTCTCAGGGTACACTCATGGGATGAGCCTGTCTGATTTCCTTTAGTCTGCTTTCTTCTTCTTTACTTTTCTCCCTGTTTAACGAATACACTTGCTATTTATTCTCTAGCTGGTGACAGATAAGGTCAGCAGATGATGCTAACATTATTAACTGTCAGCAAGAAAATCTGTGTTTTCCTGTCAGCCACGGATAACTTCTCAGTCTTTTCCTTTTGAATGTAATCTCTCCAGGGCAGGCTGGGGAGAATTGGACCACCAGGATGCAAAGGTGACCCTGGTGACAAGGTAGGAATGCTTTACTCTTTCACCAGCATATCAGCTGTGTAGCTTCTGAGTGAGGTATGTATGTAGAAGATGGCCAAGGAGAGGTTACTGGCCCATTTTCCTACTAGCTGTATAATGTGATCCCAGACCTGGGATCCCTGGAATGAGGATCACAGTTTGATTTTTTCTTTGCCTCCTTTCCATGGACAAGCAAGCTGGTAGCCCCTAGTGTCCCTCCCCTCCACACAGAGAGAAGGAATTGCTGCTTTCATCAACATTAGCAACAAGCAAAAACTACTTTAGCCTCTAGAGCAACTTTATAAGCACTGGCTTAGAAATGTTATTTGATTAAAAAGTTTTATTTTATTTATTCTGCATGGAAATTGTTCCCAGTGTGAAGTGTGTGGTTCTTTGTTGTTTCCCTCCCCAGGGCCCTGATGGCTACCCAGGAGACGCAGGAGACCAAGGAGCAAGAGGAGATGCAGGCATAAAGGTACAAGTGCTCTGGTCAGACAGCAGAGTGTGGGCAGAGGCCACCAGTGGGGACAGCTAAACACCATTCCCCATGTTTATATACATATACATGTATATAT
>VXBI01009990.1:784149-799113 GCA_013397375.1 Toxostoma redivivum
CACACACACATATACACACACACATATATATATATATATATATATATATATTAATCCTTCACTACTTATAGAGCCCATAGGCTTTGGGGTCTGGATCCCACCACTAGGCAAAGGAGCTGAGAGAAGTGCCTTGCTGGCTTGCTCCTTGGGCTACTCATGGTGCAATGTGCTGGCAATGACCATTGGCTCTCTGGCTGTTTCAGGGCGATCCTGGCCGTCCTGGTCGCAGTGGACCCCTGGGGCCCCCAGGAGAAAAAGGAAGCCCGGTAGGTTCATGCAGCATTCAAATGTCTCCAGTGTTTTACTGTGGTCTGTTCATAAAATCCCAGAATGATTTGGGCTGCAAGGGACCTTAAAGCTCATCCAGTCCCACCCCCTGGCATGGACAAGGACACCTTCCGCTAGCCCAGGTTGCTCCAAGTCCTGTCTAGCCTGGCCTGGAACACTTCCAGGGCTGGGTCAGCAACAGTTTCTCTGGCTTTGGGCAGGACTGGATGGATGCTGTAAGGAACAGTTGACAAACCTGTTGTCTGCTGATGGAGGGAAGGTGACGAAGGATCACTCTGCTCCAAGGCTTGAGCCCCTGCTCATGGCAGTGCCATGTGGGCATTCCGGGTGTGTGGAAGCAGAACCTGGGTGCTCATACACACTTTAAAAAAAAAAGGGGGTGGGGGGTGGGTTGTGCACACCTGGATCTCTCTTCCAACCAACTCTATTTCTTTTTCTTCTCCAAGGGACTTCCAGGCAACCCTGGAGCTCAAGGACCTGCTGGGACCAAGGGAAGGAAAGGTGAAGTGGGACCTCCTGGACCCAAAGGAGAGGCTGTAAGTGGCTGAATAGATCCTTGGACATTGGGCACACGGCAGGAACCTGAGGCAGTTTCATAGATGAGTGCTGAGAAACTCCCCTGTTCTGCTTTGTGCATCCCAAAAGAGGTGTGTAGATGCTGATCTCTCCCATCCTCACAGAGCAGAACTCCCATATTCCTAAGCCTGATGTTAACTATTCACCTTAAAGAAGCATCCTGTGTTCCCACATAACCACAGAGGCCTGGCCTCTGTGGGTGCCCAAGGACACTTTGGTGTACTCTGACAAGTTCCCCAAACCTCTGGCTCCTTGCAGGAGCTCAAAGAGTCAGGCAGGCATTATGGCAGAACTCTGTGAAAAGGGCAGTGTCACATATCAGTGGTGCCACACACTGCAAATTTTGGGGAGTGGGTTGGTGAGGATGGTCCCTGGTACAGCTCCACCACCACCAAGGGGCCACAACCCAGCCAGCCTGTGTCCTTGTGCAAGATCCAGTGGGGAAAGCTACACTGGATGAGCTGGAAGAAAATCATAGTCTGTAACCCTGAGGGAATGAACTAGGCGTGTTTGTAGTCACTGTGGTGAAACTGTCTGTGGCTTCCCAAAAGGAAGCATGGGCATCCCTGCTCCCCTGCTGCTGGGAACACACTTGCTTAGGGAGCAGGTATACATCTCTTGGGCCCAAAGGGAGGAGGGAGGGCAGCAGGGGTCTCTGCCCAGGTGACATCCTTTCTCACCCCATTTATGTGGCTTCTGTGTCTGCCAAGGGGCGACGTGGAGATCCAGGGACAAAAGGCAGCAAAGGCTCTCCTGGAGGCATAGGAGAAAGGGTGAGTAAAGCAATTGCCAGATTATTGCAAGTGAGCCCCAAATGAATAGGACTGGGGTGTGTGTAATGTGCTACAGCCCAGCCGTGCAGTGTACATGAATGTCCATACAGCACCAGAGCTGGGAATGCAGATCCCACTGTGCTGTGCTCCCACTGTGCCACTGGCACCAGGTACAGCCTCCTCCTCCAGGGTTTGGTCCAGAGAGGGGGCAAAGGGCAGAAAAGCTCAAGGCTGAGAGACACATTCAGGAGGCACACTGTCCTGACACTGCTTCAAACCAAGAAACACCAGGTTTGAGAAGGACATCATGGAGTACTGCCATGCTCACAAACAGCATTGGAGGCATCCTGACCAGGAATATCTTTCCCTTCTCACAGGGAGATCCTGGTCCAGAGGGTACTCGTGGTCTGCCCGGTGAGGTTGGAAACAAAGGAGCCAGGGTAAGCATGGAGGAAGGCTTGATGACAGCCAGTAGGAAGGAGGAGCACTGATGCTATCCAGGGCAGCTTGCCTGGCTTTCCTCTTCATGCACTCTGTGTTCCTGTGTCTTTCTTTTTGTGCAGGGTGAACAAGGACTGCCAGGACCCCGAGGCCCTTCGGGTGCTGTGGGAGAGCCAGGAAGGATAGTAAGTCACACTAGGGCATGTGTGTGACCATGCCCTCCTTCTGTGGTGAGAGCTTGCCCTGCTGACACAAGCTGCCTGTGCTGTCCCTCCCAAGGAGAACATGTATGACCTTCTCTCAGGGAGGCTAGTACAGGTCTTCCCATGACAATGTGGAAGGGATCTCTGGAGCGGGTGGGTCATTGAGGGGGGGGAAGATGAGACTCCACAAGCACTCATTTGTCCTGGATTTGTGGTTAGTCCATCATACCACTGTGGCAGTAATGCTGTGACATCCAGGTGGCTCTATGGACATGGGAACCCCACTTGTGAGACAGTCACTGCCACAGTAAACTCACCAGGAAGGGAGATGGTCCTGCAGCACCGTCTCGAGAGCTGGTTTCTCCAGCATGGTCCCCTGTGTGCCGGCGGGCAGCAGGGAACATCCTCACTCACTCCCTGCCTTCTCCACAAATCTGTCCTGTAGGGATCACGTGGGGACCCTGGTGACTTGGGTCCAAGAGGTGATGCCGGACCACCAGGACCAAAGGTAAAGTTTATGAATAAAACTCTACGTTTGAGAAGGGAAGTTTGTGTTCCTATTTACTTATTTATTTATTTTTAAAAAATTAAAATTAGGCAGTTTTCACGGCAGAAACTTGTATGCCTCAAAAACAGAATCAGACTTGAGCCTCCCTATGGGGCAGAGATGTAGGTCTTGATCTGGCCAAGGCAGCTCTGATTACACTCCTCACCTTGAGTAAACTCAGGGGTATCCCTGGCACATGACATCCCCAAGAACTTGCAAATCCTTGCTCTGTAAAGCTGTTCCCAGTGCTTCAGGGCCAGCTGCAGAAGCCTTGGCTCCTGGTGGTGTCTCACCCCCAGAGAAGATGAAAATGGCTGTAACTGTCACAGACGAGCAGGTCAGAAGGGCAAGGTTTGGTATCTCATGGGTCTTTTTCTTCTACCAAAGGGTGACAGAGGCAGGCCTGGCTTTAGCTACCCTGGACCCAGAGGACCTCAGGTACGTATTCCTCATCCAGCATGTGAGGAAATCTGTTTGAGTGAATATTGCTGTTGGATCTGAGCAGACTGAGAAAACAGGGTAGGAGGAAGAAAAATGCTCAGGGTCACAGATGTGTGGAGCCTGTGAAGGAGAAAGGGGGTTGAACACCCAGGACTAAACCTGGCCACAGTCCATCAGGTGCTGGGGACCCCAGCTCCAGTCATGGTGATAGTCCCTCAAGCATCAGCCTGAAGCTACAGCTGCTCTTCAGCTTCTCGCCCCTCACTGCAATATTTGGGTGTATGGGTGCACAGTGTGGGGCCAGTCCTAGACAGCTGCTGACCTCTCTCTCCTCTGCTTTTGCAGGGTGACAAGGGTGAGAAGGGGCAGCCAGGACCCAAGGTGAGTGTGCTTGTCTCCATCACCTGTTTTTTTGTACTGACTGGAATGCCAAGGAGTTTTCTCCCAGCCTCTGGGTTAATGGCTGAGGAGCCAGCCCTGCCAGCAGCTGCTGCAGCTGGAGCCTGGTTATATCTCCCAAGCCCATCTCCTTTTTGTTTTTTTTGTTAATGCCTGCATAAACACTGTTTGCTGTGCTCTTAGCTGCTCTGGTTTAGAGGATGTTCTCCCAGGCCAGGCAGGCATGTGTTTATGATGCAGCAGAGCCTCTGCCTGAGCACATCCAGATGTGCTCCATGTTGGATCTGTTTCTCCTTCCATCGAGCAGGGAGGACGAGGTGAGCTTGGACCAAAAGGAGTTCAAGGGACCAAAGGAGAGAAGGGGGAGCCGGTAAGCAGACTCCCTGTACTGCCCCGGGTCAGTGTCCCACTCCCACACCCCTGCCACATGTGCTGGGGATGACACTGCCACTCTCTGCCTGGTCCCTGTCCTCAAGCTCAGCTGTGGCAGGCTGGTGACTGTGCTTAGCAGGGCCGGGGCTGACCAGGAGGTCAGGAGGGGCCCTGAACACCGGGGGCTGCATTACCAACATTGTCCAGGAAATATTTGACCCTTCTTTACTTCTTCCCCAGGGTGATCCTGGCCCAGGAGGAGAGCCTGGACAGCGTGGTCCACCTGGTGAAGCAGGCCCTGAGGTATAGTCCCATGGCATTGTGTCTGAGCAGATGCTGTTGGAGGGGACACAGCTGCTAGTTGTGTCCACTGGCCCACAGTGGGTCTTCCCCTTCCCCTTCCCCTTCTGCAAAAAGCCACATTTTTGATGGCTCTGACATCTAGTTCCCAGAAAAAGAACTCCTGGGAAAACTGTGCCTGAAATCCCTGTGCTTTTCTTACAGGGGACCCCTGGCCCACCAGGAGACCCCGGTCTGACTGTAAGTAACCCCTGCTACTCTTACTCCTGGGGCAATCATGGCTTCTCTGTGCCCAAGAACGAAACAGGACATCAGGTCCTGCTGCTGAGTGGCGGAGGTGGCCTGTGGCTTCCCATGGGATCCAGGGAAAGAGGGGAGAGAGATAGCTGGGTGAGAAGGGAGAGGGGAGCCTTAGAGGGAAGCATTCACTCTGCACCCCTTTCCTGGCAGGACTGCGATGTGATGACCTATGTGCGAGAGACGTGTGGATGCTGTGGTGAGCTGACATCACCTCTCCCCTGGGAAGGGAAACAACCACTTGAGGGATTAGGACAGGGGTTCCCAGAAGGTTCCCAGCATCACTGACACCTGTGTTTCCCTCCCCTTGCCCCTCTCCCCAGACTGTGAGAAGCGCTGTGGTGCCCTGGACATCATGTTTGTCATAGACAGCTCCGAGAGTATTGGCTACACCAACTTCACCCTGGAGAAGAATTTTGTCATCAACGTGGTCAGCAGGCTGGGCTCTATTGCCAAGGACCCCAAATCACAGACAGGTCTGGACTCTGTGGGGATACAGTGGGGCATGGGGAAAAGAAAAGGGTCTTGGATCTTTTCAACCTCAGTGGTTATTTTTCATGGCTTTTCAGACCAAGTAGGCAGCTCTTTGGCCTTCTGCACTTTTCCCCAAGGATGCAAAGCCAAGTAGTGTGACACTTTCTTGGCAGGTGCCCGTGTCGGGGTGGTGCAGTACAGTCACGAGGGGACTTTCGAAGCCATCAAGCTTGATGATGAGCGCATCGATTCCCTGTCGAGTTTCAAGGAAGCGGTGAAGCGCCTGGAATGGATCGCTGGAGGCACGTGGACACCATCTGCCCTTCAGTTTGCCTACAACAAGCTCATCAAGGAAAGCAGGAGAAAGAAAGCCCAAGTGTTCGCTGTGGTGATCACAGACGGGCGCTACGACCCCCGGGATGATGACAAGAACCTCGGGGCTCTTTGTGGTAGAGATGTGGTGGTCAACACCATTGGCATAGGAGACATGTTCGACCAGCCGGAGCAGAGCGAGACCCTGGTCTCCATTGCCTGCAATGAACCCCAGCGAGTCCAGAAGATGAGGCTCTTCTCAGACCTGGTGGCAGAGGAGTTCATTGACAAGATGGAGGATGTGCTCTGCCCAGGTCTGTCCCTGTCCTTGTATGGAGTTGGAGTTTTGAGCCCCAGGGTTTGGGGTAGCGGGCAGAGATGTGTCCCAGCAGGTTGGCCAGTAGCTGGGTCATCAGTGGTGGGGTCTGACCTTAGCTCTGGACTAAGAGTCCTTCCTCAGATACAAACCAACCTTTTGGGGCAGTCCTTTGGTGTGTTCCTTGTAAGAGGCCTTGTCCTACCACTCTGACTGTGCAAGCTGTGAAAGGGAATGGCAACACATGGCTCAGTTTTCCTTGTTTCTTTTCCTTCCAGATCCACAGGTTGTCTGCCCTGAGCTGCCCTGTCAGACAGGTAAACGTTACAAGTAGCTTAATGCCATCTGCACAGACTCTGGTGGGGGAAATGGACAAGACTCAGGAGCAGGAGAGGGGGGTGCAACCCTGTTCAATCCTTTTGGAAGGCAGGAGTTTGGGAAATAGTGTTACTTTACATGAGGAGAGGCTCCAGGGTTTCATCTCCTGCTCTTTTCCTGTCTTTCTGAGTTCTCTGCACAGGTAGATACGAGTGCACTGTGTGAGTGCACCAGCATGGCTCATCCCTGATATTTCTCCCCACCCAAATTCCTGGGAGCCACCAGGTTTTGACCTCCAAACTCAAGTCAAAATCCCCTTGCTAAACATCCACTCACATGACCTTTATAGCAGGATGCTCCTTGGGAATGATGGGCAGAGCAGATATTAGGGATGAGTTGGAAAATGGCAATATAGTGGACCCAAAGCTTTGGCTTCTCTAATGCTGGCTGTATTTAATTAACGCAGTTAAAGGAAAAGGCTGTAAGGATCCTGTGGTGCTCTGTGTGCTGAAGGTAGTTTTACTGGCTCACATTTTGCTTGTTAAGGGGCAGATGTGCATCCCAAATTCCTAGAGATCCTCTCTGTGTGAGTCCCTGTGTCTGTTTAAATACTATAGATGCACTCTGTGCTGATACACAAAGTTTATAGAGGACCACAGTTTTGCCTGTTCTGCAATTTTTATCTCTTCTCTTACCATGAATGTTTTTGTGGCAGTCCCCAGCTTAAACTGAGCCTTATAGAGAATATAAAATTTCATTTTTAAATAAGTCCCTTTGTTTCCATGCAAAAGAAAGGAAATCTGGTGCTAGGATATACAGAAACCCAGAGAAAATATATAATTATTCCTGTCTAAAATCTCTTGCTGATATTTTTCAAAATATATCTTTTGAGTATTTGCATGTGTCCATGCTGGCAGCACAGTGTCCAACCATGATGCTGAGCTCCTCTGCCATGTCCTCTGAGGAGCTTTGCCTGCAAATCTGTGCACAAGGAGGTGACATCCCTAGGCCACACTGGTGATTGCTCAGGTATCTTCAAAGGTTTTGCTCTTTGCAGCCTTCCCATTTCCGAGGAACACAAGCAGTGGCACACTCATTTCTCCTGGGCTTGGGCCATCAAAGCCCTCCAAAGCAAGGGGAAGTTGTCAGTCCTTTCCATGTAGTGCAGTTGGGTGTTCCTGTTCCTGATGCAAGGTGAGAACAGTTTGCTGGTGCCTGGTGATCTGGGGACCAGAACAGGAATGACTTGAGGAAGCATCTGAGGGGGTTCCCTCTTTGGTGAATCACTTAAGCTATGCCATACAAAAACCAGGTTAAGTGTGGATAAGACCTGCGCCCCAGCGAACTTGGGAGGTAGAGTGACATGGCTGGGTAAGGTTGGCCTCCTGTCAAAGTGCCCTTTCAGCATGGGCAGAATTTGTTCTAGGTCTGGTAGACAAAATTTTAAGTAATAGGTTCAGGAGTTTTTGGGCAAGGAGCCTCCCACCCATTGCACCAGATGGTCCATGTTGCACTGCTGTCATCTTTTAGAAGGATTTGCAGTGGTCACACTTCCCTAGTGGCAAGGCAACATGTTGGCTGGGATGGGACATAAGGCACATGACTGAGCCTCGGGCTTCTCTGGTTCTCACAGAACATGCCATGAGCTCGTGCCAATTCCCATGCAGATCCTCTGGGTGGAGACGGTGCCTTTGGAGGGAATGTGAGTTAGCCAGTGCACATCCAGTGTGTGTGTTGCAGACTGGCCAGACAGACAGGTCAGGGAGGCAGCTAAACCAGCCCTGTTCTTGGCCCCATGGCTCAATGTGGTGGTTCTAGCACTTGGAGGGGCAAACCAACTTCCCCAGCTTCAGCCTGGGTATTGCCAGCAGAGCACAGGCAGGGACAGGTACCACACAAACCCTGTCTTCCCCCCATGCTGCCTCAGGGCTTTATCTCAGATTTTCCCATTTTAACAACCAGCCCCTTGTCTCTCATCAGTTAGTTAGCACTGCTGTGCTAACAGGATGCTGGAGGATTGAATGCTGAGCAAATCTGAACTAACTACTTGCTTTGTAGAAACTGCATGACATCCTGAGAGGCTCTTGCTAACCAATGCAAAAGGCTTTGCTTTGTACTTTGAAGTTTTATTCAAAGTTAAATTCAGCACAGCCAGGTGCAGATGGAGGCTCTCAGGGTCCTGACAAGCCCAGATACCACACGGCTTTGACTGGAGTCATAATGCTGTCCCTTAGATGTCTTTCATGTGTGCAGTTTGCACACAGCTCAGTCCTAAGCTACATGATGGGTGAATCCCATCTGCAGAAGGAAGTGGCCTTTTTCCTGAGCACTGCTCCTTCTCCATCATGCCTATGCCAGATCAGCAGGAACTGGGGAGTTCAGGTTCTGTGTAATTTTCTGGAGTCGCTCAGTTGATGTGTGAAAGATTTCAGGGCAAATCTCACAGTTCCTCAGACACAAAAGGCAGAAAGATTTAAAATCTGTCTTTGGTCTTTACTTCTCTGTCCTCATTAGTTCTGTTCTTCTCTGGTGCAGCGCAGGTAGGAAAGCCAGGTAGCTTTCAGAGACACAGCCATTGCTAGCAAGCCCTGAAAATATTCTTTTGACGCTCACTTGCAGATGACAGGAACCCTGGGAGTGTAAACCCAGTTATTTTCCGCCCCATGGAAGAGGGAGTCAACATAGATTTCCCCAGCACCATACACTCGATCGCCCAGTTCCTAAACTCCACGCGGGAATCCCAGGACCCCAGCATGTACACCCAGCTGGTGGCCACTTTGGCCTTTACTGCCGAAAAAGCCAAGTTTGCCACTGGAAATGAGCGGCAAGAGTGGATGGACTTGTTCATTGACACCTTCAAAATGGTGCACAGCGAGATTGTGGGGGACCCAGAGACCGTGCTAGGGCTGTGCTGAGACCTCTCTTGGGGGTCACATGGAGGCAGAGACTGAGTGGAGGTGGAACTCATTGCTCCTGTGTGGCAGAGGGGACAGCACAGGGGGAGATGCTTTTAGCTCAGGAGAGACAGAGGCAGTGGAATGGCTTGGTTACGCTCAGCTGGGGACAGGACACAAGGAACAGTCCCCTCCAGCTTGGCCAGCATGGTGGCTTTCCTCAGCAATGCCAAGGGATGCTCTTGCTCTGCCTGCTGCTTTTTTGCCGAGAGCCTCATGATGCATTTTCCTCACGCCTCCTTGCATATGTCCTTGCTGACCCGCTCCAAAGCATCTCCTGCATCCTCTCTCTTGGTTACCACAGGCTCTCTCTGGGTCCTGCAGGTCCTGGGATCTGACTAAGCAAGGTGCATCCCTGCTCACCACAGTGTCTTTGCGGAACCCCTCATGAGCAGCTGGGGGTGTGGAGGGAAGGAGCAATCAGGATGGGAGAGGGAGCAACCTTTCCCCTCCATTGGGAGCACTGACACCTGGGCAGTGCTTCTCTCAGAAGTTGTGTGGGCTCCCCTGGCCTTTTTCTCTGCTTGTGCATTTGTGTTTCCTCTGTCATAATCCATAACATGTACCTGTCCATATACAAAAGGCAGATATTCTGTAATATAGGGCTGGGTGGTACAAAGCAAAACTCCTTGACTGATGTGAGTTGTTCAAAAGCAAGCTTGATGTAGTAGAGCCTACTCCATCCACACCTAGTGCTCCTTTGGCTCAGAGACCACAGACCCACCACCTGCACTGCAAGTCTGTGTGTTTAGACAAGGCCTGGTATCTCTATCCACTCAGCTGCCCCTGGTTGCACAAAGTCAGGCAGGCAAGTGCCATTCCTGCCTCCAGTTTAGCTGCTCTCAAGCTCTGTTTAAAGGTAGTGGGATCTCATGTGCAGACACAGGAGTAGAAGCGCTTACTCTGACTGACATGGTATTATTGCAATAAAGTATACTGAGCAAATGTCATATTTAATGGGCAGAAGGGAGATGTGCCATCTTCAGGAAGGTAATATTTCCAGGTGTAAAAAGTGGAGCCAGCTGCCAAGTTCAGCCATGGGAATTGCCCACTTTGAACTTATTGCAGTGTTCCCCCGAGGTTCCAGCACTTTTTCCTCCCAAGGACAAGTTGCTCAGAGAACTCTGCTGCTATCAGTATAGAGTAGTGGGAAAAGAGTTTTGAGGGCTTTCCATGATGTGCTCTGTATTTTAAGTGAAGGCAAAAAGATCAGCCTGTGCCTGAGTCTGGTCATAATTCACACATTCCAGATAGTCTGTGCAAAGCCAAACTCCCTCTTCTGTTTTGATTTTTTTACTGCAAAATTAGTATGACTTAGCCTACTGGGATACAGGACTGAACTTAGAATAGTTTAGCTGCTTCAGCCGCGATGCTGGAGGAAAACCTGCCAAACCCCACTGATTTAAAGAGATCTCAGGGATGGAATATTTTGCTGAACAGAGAGGATTGGGGAAGATTTCAGCAAGCGGGGTGTTGATTTTATTTAATTTCATCACACAGTGGACATTTATTCCTAGCAAAACATTGGCAACATAGTTTTTTATCTCTCAAAGACCTTCAGCTCTTTAGAGGTGGGGAAAAGCAGAAAATGTCTTTTTGCATAAGAAGTATTTGTCCTCATCCTTGTTAGAGGCAAATGGGTGAAGCAGTGTTTTTTTAGCATAATCACAGCTAGTCCCTCTGATAAAACCAGATGGATTTCATCAGAGTAGCAGTTCCTTCAGTGAAGCCCTTGGGCAAAGGAAGGAGAGTTCAGGAGCTGGTTAAGGATGGTCCACACCTCCCCAAAGACACAGGAGGGGCTGGGAAAGGGGGAAACCCCAAAAAGGTCTGGGAGGTCAGTCCCCAACTTACTTTCATCTCCACTGTAAACACTTAGAAAGATTAGAGGAAATACCAGTTCCTCAGGTTTTAGAAGAAGCAGGAAGGTGATGTGAATGGGTGGGGCTGCTCTGCATACAGCTAATGGCAGAAAAATCAATTATATTTCTGCTTACTTCTGCTGCCTTCGTTAGACATGCTCAGCTGTCTTCCACAGGCATTCATGATCCACATGAAAAAGAACAATGCACCAGTGAAAAGCATGACAGGACGATTTTAGTTGGCCTAATTCGTGGTGGTGCCTTTGACAGCTTCTCTCCCAGTTAGGATGAGAATCTTGCTGCAGGAAAGGGCGGTCGGGTCCTCAGCCTCTCAGAAATGGGAACAAGCTGCAACCAGAGCCTAACACTGAACAGGACAAACCCAAGGCTTTGCTGCCTCCCATTCCCACGGGATAACTCATATGTGAAGGCACCCTATCAAACAGCTGGAAGGCAGCCTTCTCCATCTGTGAGGGCTGAGCAGCGAGCATGTCTCTGGGGAATGCTCCTGTCAGATGTGTGCTACGCTCTCATGGAAGCTCCATGGAGTGATGCTGCCCTCTACTTAGCCAGGAGCTCTTCTGGCTTGCCTGTCATCTCAAAAAACATGTGGGCAGGCCTTGGAGGAGGCTGTTAACACTGCCCCAACACGATGCGCAGCCCCTGCTGCCAGCTGCTTTCACAGACCCTCACATAGCTCTTGCGCTGTGTGGTTGCAAGGGGGATTCCTTCCTGCCTTTCCCCTCCATGGCAGCTCAGAGCAGGTGAGGACCAGGAGTGCAGGTGCTGACAAGGCGAGGTATCCTTGTGGCAGTAATGCCTGCGTACCAGGAACTGCAGCATCAACTTACGCAACATTTCTCATGGAAGACTGGGCAGAGGTGAGTATGTGCCTTTATTGCTTTAAAAGAGGTAACAGGTGAGAGGACAAAAGGGAATGACCTCAGGTTGCACCCGGGGAGATTTAGATTGGATATTAGGGGAAATTTATTTACTGAAAGGGCACTCAGGCACTAAAACAGGCTGCCCAAGGAAACAGTGGAGTCCTCATCCATGAAAATGTTCCAAAAACATGATGTGGTGCTTAGGGATATGGTTTAGAGGTTAACATGATAGTGCTGAGTTAATGGTGGGACTTGAGGATCTCGGAGGGCTTTTCTAACCACACAGAATCTGTGATTCCCTGATTCTGTGCTGAACCCAGACATAGCACTGTTCAGCACCAGGGAAGTCTTTATCAGGCTGGACTTGCTCATAGTGTGGAAATTCAATCTAACTTTACACTCCTACCCCCAAAGTTACCCCTGTTGCCAGAAATGGATGCTCAAGGTGGGGCTGCTCCAGAAGCTCTGTTCCTTGCCAGTCATGCAACACAACGTGGCACCATCTTTGGGACTTCACCCTTTCAAGTCTCAGAGCCACAGAACTGCTAGAAAGTCCTATGGACATTGCCCTGCTGCTAGCTCGGGGGGAACTTAGAGGAACACTGAATGCAATGCACATAACTACAAGAAAAGGATGCAAATAATGGACCCTGGCTATCAGCTGACTCCAAGATAGCTGCTTTCTTCTCCTTTTTGTTTTTTTTTTTTTTTTTCCTGCATTTATTCAAACTGCATATATTCAAACATTCTGTATGGTTGGACTGGGCTTGGAGCAACCTGGTCTAGTGGAAGATGTCTCTGCCCATGGCAGGGGGTTGGAATGAGATGAGTGTTAAGGTTCCCTGCAACCCAAACCATTCTGAGATTCTCTGATTCTCTGATTTTATGATGAGAGTAACTCTGACAGTAAACCACTCTCCCAAGGTAACTGAGAGATTCGGAAGTGCTGCTTGCCATTAATCTCTGGATACTCCTCTCACAAATAAGAGCTAGAAATTGATGTAGGGCAATGGGTGTAATTCTGGGACTGAAATGCACAGACCTACCTAATTTCACAAAGGTCTGCCATCAGTTCCAGAATTAACATTCACTAAATGCCCAGTAGCTGAGGGCACCAGAAGCAAAGCTCCTACATTTCGAGCTGTAGACACACTTTGGCAGCGGTGTTGGACTGGTCCTTCTTTGTACAAGGATACTCAGAGGCAACTCCAACCCAAATTAACTCATAGTCTTCTCATCCTCCCAGCTCCTGTCTTCTTCTTCCCCCTGCAGAGCTTGCTGTAGCCCAGTGCACCCAGCGCCCCGTTGACGTTGTCTTCTTGCTGGATGGCTCAGAAAGGATTGGGGAGCAGAACTTCCAGAGTGCCCACCGCTTTGTGGAGGACGTGGCCCGGCAGCTGACACTGGCCCGGAGCAACAGAGACCCCATGAACGCCCGGATCGCACTGCTGCAGTACGGCGGTGAGCAGGACCAAAACGTGGTCTTCCCGCTGACCCACAACCTCACCGAGATCTCTGACGCTCTGGCGCAGATCAAGTACCTGGACTCGTCCTCCAACATCGGGTCAGCCATCATCCATGCCATCAACAACATTGTGCTCAGCCCAGGCAACGGGCAGCGGCTTGCCCGGCGCAATGCTGAGCTCTCCTTCGTCTTCATCACTGACGGTATCACGGGAAGCAAGAACCTGGAGGAGGCCATCAACTCCATGAAGAAGCAAGATGTCATGCCCACGGTAGTGGCTCTGGGGAGTGATGTGGACATGGATGTCCTGCTGAAGCTTGGCCTGGGGGACCGGGCAGCCATCTTCCGGGAGAAAGACTATGACAGCCTCTCCCAGCCCAGCTTCTTTGACAGGTTCATTCGGTGGATTTGTTAAAAGGAGGGCACACAATCCTTCTGCCACTGATATACACACTCCTGATATTGCCTGTTGTATTTTCTTCCCCCTCTATGGTTGCTAGCCCAGAAGAGCTGCCCTCTGGGTCTTCCTTTCTAACCAAAATCCAGAGCTCTTTTATAGATTTTCACGATGAAGAGTCATGTATCTTACATTTATGGTGCTAATTAAAACCCAGATCAAAGCAGGATGCAGAGCCATATCAAATACTTCTGTAAAGCTTTGCACACACCAAGCCATGACTTGTGTATGTACTGAAATCCTAGGAGGGCTTATCAGAAATGCAAGAAACCTTCCCAGTGTAGCAGGACCAAAGAATAACTCTAGTCTTCAAAAACTCTTAATATTTCTCAGTGCATCTTGCTCCTCCTTTCTGGGAACAGCAGGATGGTGTGAGAGGTTTTTCTGCCTTCCACAGGTGCTCCTTTGGGGAGTTTATCTATCTTAAATATTGCAAATCATCTCTAAGATCTTTCTTTTCCTGCCTTGATTCCTTCTGTCATTCTACCCTTCATCAGAACCTGCTCATCTGTTACTCCACTCAAAATTTCCACTGAGAGGGCCAGCATGGCTCCCAGCACCAACAAAATACTGAACAACCACCGGAGCTGCTTCCCAGTCATCCCAGTGTGCTCAAAGCATCGCTGGTACTTTCCTCCCACTGGTACCTGCTGAGCAATGCCCAGATTTGAACTTGAATTGTGCTGTCTGCAAAAATAAACAAATCTTTTTCACCCTATCCTGAAAAAGCCTTTTTTCTGGAGGTGTGGGGATTTTAAAAATTATTTTCAGTGAGCAGCTGATTCTCCTGGCTTCAGGCTGGTAAATCCAGATAATCATGGAATCACAGAATGGTTTGGGTTGGGAGGGAACTGAAAGACCATCTCATTCCACTCTTCCTGCCATATGCAGGGACACAGATTGCTCCAAGCACTGCTCTTGAACATTTCCAGCTGTTCATGCTCCTCATCTGTTCGTGGGAGAATCCCTCTGCCATAGTAAGCTCTTTCCTATCAATTATTACTGTGGTGTGGAGAATGGCAGCCCACATAATTATAGCGTCCCCCAGCCATTCCCTCTGCTACACCTGGGAAAGCTCACAAGACATGTAACGAGTTTTATGGGATCCATGTTAGTAGCCAGCATCATTGCCCAGGAAAAAACACACAGACAGCAGCAGATTGGAAAACAGCATGTGATGACTTTCAGCAGGCTCTCCCAAAAGATAGAGGGTGGAAATGTTGTCCATTGACTCGGAGATTCCAGGTCAAAGGATTTACAAGCTACACACAAGAAAAATCACTCG
>VXBI01009990.1:810255-830250 GCA_013397375.1 Toxostoma redivivum
CCCCTCGCCCTTTGAGAGAAACTCCAAGAAAGGGACAGGGATTCTCCCCTCCCCCTGTCACTGACCATCTTAACATGTCAATAGGAAAAAATTCCAGAGAGGAGAGGGGAAAAAAAAGAAAAACAACCCCAGCAGGCCCCCAGGCACGAACAGCAAAGGCACGCCATGCACGGACAGCCCCTGGCACACAGACACAGTCATTTGCTGCTGCTGAGGACAAACACCGCTCACAGGCGATCGCCTTTGCAGGATGCTCCATGGAGAAAGGTGGCAGAAAAGGCACTGACCTTTGCAACTGCTGCAAATGGCCAATAATGGGCTTTGGGGGAAAAAAGAGATGCTGGGGTGGGAGGTGCTGGACCTGGCATCTCACGGCCACAGCAAGAGGCACCTCCCTGCTCTCAGTGATGCCTTGGGTTTTAGCTTTTATATTTTTCAGATTCTCTGCTGCTTAATGTGTAACTCTGAAACTTCATATTAAGTGTTAGTAAGTTCTCTTCACAGGGTATGAGAAGTTATCTCGCAAGTTGTCTCACTAGAATGTTGGAGGCTGCACAGAACCCTAGCTGCCTCATTGGGCAGCTCCAGGTGATCCAACAAGGGCCCCACATGGCTCCTTGTACACTCTGCTCCCGTCCAGTCAACATATGGTTTCCTCACTGCCTCAGCTGCAGGTTTCCTCTGGCAAAGTCTCTGATGTCTGGACCCTTAAGGCAATTTAATGACAGCACAGGAACACAGGAGCAACTCAAGGTGGTGAGTCCAGGAAGGGACCCTAAACCACGGTATCCCCACCCCAGCCTGTGCATCCCAGGGCCACGTCCTTGCCCTTGCACAGGGGATGTAGCTCAGTGGGAGAGCACTTGCTTTGCATGCAAGAGGCCCTGAAATCCACCCCCGGCATCTACATGTCCTTTTGTCTCCCCAGACCCGTCTCTGCTGCATGCAGGGCTACCAGAGCTCCCTAGGAAAGGCCTGGCACTGCCTCCTGGCACTTCAAACCTTGTAGAAATGCCCAAGGCTCTTTCTCTCCCCTGCCCAGAGGCTGCAGGGCACTGGAGCACTTTGTTTTTGTTCCCCACGAGTCTTGGGGTGCCTCTAGGGGTAAACATCGGTGCTGGGAGAAGCAGCTGAGAAGGAGGGCTGATGGTGCACAAAACCTCTTCCGGGAGCTGGACCAACAAGGCAGGGTGCACTGCTCTCCCAGGGATGTGGGACAGGGTAATTAGAGGGCATCCACTCAGCAAGACAGGAAACTGTTCCATCTCCCCGTGCCACTCCCCTCTGTATCTTTTTCCTCACCTCTCCCGGGTCTGCAAAACCTGGAGAATCCCGGGTGTGCCACAGCCCCAAGGGCATCACAGGCCTTGCCTAGGGCATTGAGCTGCTCCTGAGGAAGGAGCTGAGCTGCTCTGGCTGCCAATGACCTTCTCATATCATCTTCTCCCGGGAACCCCAGGGAGGGCACCCCAACACTCCCCGCGTGGGTATCTGGACGATGGATAAAATCCATCTCTGTGAGCAGGATTCGAACCTGCTCAGGGAACCCCTATTGGATTTCGAGTCCAACGCCTTCACCCCTCGGCCATCACAGCCCCGGGCCCCGCGGCGGGGGGGACAGCCTAGCCCCGGGCTGGACCGCAGCACGTTTTGCCGAGAAGCGGGGGAGTGTCCGGGATGTCCCGGGCCCGCGGGCGGGTGGGGGACATGTTGCGCACCCCGGCTCGTTGGTCTAGGGGTATGATTCTCGCTTAGGGTGCGAGAGGTCCCGGGTTCAACTCCCGGACGAGCCCTTCTTTTTGGGCACTCGTCGCTGGATTCTGGGTACGCATGGAGCGACGCTGCCTCGCACAGGGGATACGGGGGGTCCGGCACTGCGCCGCCATGGTACTGATTTGTTCCCTTCTGAGCGGGGAAGGGGCTGTCGAGGCAGTGGGGACGGCAGAGCGTGGGGTCTGTGCTGCCCTTTCGGCCGCGCGTGGGCCGTACAGCCATGGTGCAGACAATCTCCTTTAGGAAAGCCTCATGTAAAAGGAGTTTATCATCGCCCCCTCGTGGAGGAAGTGGGAAAAAAAGTCACAAAATAACTGGAGATGCTGGGGATTGAACCCAAGACCTCTTACATGCGAAGCAAGCGCTCTCCCACTGAGCTACATCCCCCGCCGAAAGGATGTGTGGGAGGGCAGATTCTCCTGGCAATGCAGAGGTCGTATCTCTGTGTGAAAAGTGATGTTAGCTGAATGAGAGGCGGTACAGCCTCTCATCATGGGATGCTATTTGCAAGGAGGTAGGGGATGCAAGAGCTGATCATCCCGCACCTGGTCAGCAGAGAGCAGCAGGGGTGCAGTCCCCAAAGGAGGAGTTGTCCTAACAAAGGGTTGTCTCCACAGTCGGGGCTTTATCCAAAGAATGAGTTGCTCCCAAGAAGGAGGGGTTGTATCCAAAGGAGGGTTTATCCAGGAGCTGAACTTAGGATCTCTTGCACCCAAAAGTACAAGATTCCTATCCCTACACCAGCGATCTGGAGTGCTGCACCCCTTTTGCCTCCCCAGCCCTACAGTTTGGATTTCGGGGTATAGCGGAGACTGTGCTTTTCCCCAGCATACCCACAGCCTTGAGGAAATATTTCCAGGCCAGCCATGCCAGGAGGCAACCCCAGGGCCTTTTGAGGGTACTCTGGCAGCCCTGCATCCAGCAGGGAGGAGTCTGGAGAGGCAAAAGGACATGGAGATGCTGGGGGTCGATCCCAGGGCCTCTTGCATGCAAAGCAAATGCTCTCCCACTGAGCTACATTCCCTGCTCCAACAACACTTTGCTGCTGACCCTTGAGGCTCCATACTGCCTGCAGGAATTTGCCAAGCCAGGATGTGAGACCAGCCCTGTTCCAATCCAGGTCACAGCTCCACATATCTCAGTGTGGCTTTGGGACAAGGGACGGGAGCTGTGAGTGCTGGGTAATCAGCAAATTCCCCCATCTGCTCGTTTTTCCCAGCTCTCATAGGGTCAGAAGGGTGCTGGTGCTCCTATGGGTGCCATGGGGGTGCAGCTCCAGGGAAGGACATGGGGAATTTTTCAGGACACAGCTCCTGAGGGTTGGGCTGTCTGTAGCTGTGCTGAGGTGGGAAGATGAACTGCTGCAGGAGCCCCACCTGCTGGGGACCTCCCTTCACACAAGGAGAACAGTGCAACGAGATGATTAGCAGACAGTAGCAAGCCTCCAGTGCAGATTGTAACACATGGCTGTATCAGAGCAGAGATTCCTCTCATACAAACCCCCTGAGCAGACCGAGGGGAACTGGGAGGATGGTTCAGCCACAGCCTTTCACATCACAGAGCGATGGAGGGGATCAGGCAAGGGAAACACTGCATCCTATGATTTCCAGGTCTTGTAACCCTCCACAGACACCCAGCTCCTTCAACCTCATGTAACCAGTGTTGACAGGAGCTACCCCACATAGCAGTAACTACATCACCCTTCTCCTCTTTGGGAGGTATGCAGACACCTCTCAGCAAACGTGAATTAACAGCCCTGGAATGTTTAATCTAACAATTATTGAGTTTAAAACTTAGATTCCTTCCCAGGACCCTACAAACCATTGGGATCTGGGCTCTGCTTTCTTGCGCTCATTCCAGTCTCTCCCTGAGGGCTGCCCTCCACAGCAAGAGCTCAGAGCAGAGGAGAGTGTAGGACAGCCAGGAGCAACGTCTGCTAGTGATGTGGGCTCAGGGTGACACAGGGCTGGTGGAGCCAACAGGGATGTGGGATGTAAGTCTTGTGAGCCCCATTCCCACAGGGAGCACCAGGAGGGCCAGAGCAGCATGCCAGTGCCTTTTAATTTGCCTGCTTCCTCCCCTGTGACTCACACATGTGGGCAGCCTGTTATTTTCCTGTTTTATGGGATCTCCAGCCCTGAGGAAGAAGCGGAGCCCTTGGAAGAGCCACTGCCTGTCTGGGTCTCCAGGTGTGGCAAGGAGGGCACCCTGAGCTCCTCCCCTGTGCTTGATCCATGGGTGTCTGGGGTGGGATATCTTCAGTGGTGTCCTCTCCTCCCTCTTCTCCTGGCTATGCAGCCACTTTCCCCTTTCTCAGTCGGGAAGGTTGTTCCAAGCTCCATCCAGCCTGGCCTTGGACAAATCCAGGGACTAGCCACACTAGTCCCATCTCTCTACCTGCTATCCTGCAGGCTCTCAGCTCCAGGGCCTCTGTCTCTCACCTGGCTGGCTCCAGGTGTGTCCCAAAGTGCTCTGGCCAGCAGTCCTTGCCCCAGTGAGGAGGATGAGGGATGCTGCGTGTTGATGCAGCTCACTCTCCCAGCATTGTCCTCAGCCAAGTGCCCCAGTGCTAGTCTGGGATACATCTTTTGCAATACAGTAAAGGCACAGGTGGTGGACCTATTTCTTCATCCTCTCCCACTGCTCTGACACACCACAATATTTGTCTTCTCACATGGATATGCATAGAAGCTGCAGATTGATGTGCTGTGTTGACCCACCAATGATCCAGCCACCACCAATTCTTCCAGCCCTATCACTAGCACCATGCTGCCTGGGGCTTCCAGAGTATCATAGAATATCCTGAATTGGAAAGGCATCCGTAAGGATCATCAAAGTCCAACTCTTCACTCTTAACAAGACACCCCAACAGTCCTACCCTATGCCTGAGAGTGCTGTCCAAGCGCTCCTGGAGCTCTGACAGCCTTGGGGCTGTACCTGTTCCCTGGGGAGCTTGTCAGTGCCCTAGCACCCTCTGGGGGAAAAAACCTTTTCCTAATCCAGCCTAACTCCCCAGACAAAGTCTCCATTATGAATGGTCCCACTCACTTTCTGTTCACAGCAATCTTCCCTTTTCCACCACAGCTCTCTGTGCTTGTTCTTCTTCAAATCATGACTTCCCCTCTCCTTCCCACCTCATCCAACCCTAGGGTGGAAAGGCACCCATGCTTCAGGAGCCTGAGGATATTGAGTGACCACACGGAGAAGGTTTTGTCCAAGGTCATGAAGCAGCTGAGAGAAGATGGAAGTGGGCAGGAGACATGAACCTCAACAGGCATGGGCCAGAGGGTGGCACCTGTGCCATACTCCAGACTCTTCTCAAAAATACTTCTGCTGTTTTTGAATGCTATAGGTAGGCAATGCTGGGACCAAACCCCAGGACCCAGCTATTTCCCTCCATGTGCTTCCAGCTGCTGAGCATTATTTTTCATCTTCATCTTGTTATGTAGTTTCTCACTGGAGCCTTTGGCTGCATTGCCTCTACAGAAACATGTATTTAGGGCCTGATCAGCAGGTCTGGGGGGTCCTGCCTGGAGGAAGGTCTGGCTTGGGGGAGAAATGTGGTGAATTTAGGACTGGTCTTGAGCTGGGAGCCAAGGAGGCATGGCACCCAGCTGGAGTCAAAGTTCCCATGGGAGACAGAATCCCCAGACCCTTGGGATAGGGAGCCCTGGAAGGCACCGAGGTCTTCATTTCCCTGACTGTCTGCACTAAGACACCACAATTTTCAAGTCAAGGAGCCATGTAGATTTTCTGAGACACTGGATTTACAGAAAAAAACAAAATCTGTATAATCTCACCAGTGGAGTCATTCAGTGCAAACCTACATAAAAAATGTCATTATTCTGTCCACTTGCTCCCTCCTGGACTGTTCTGTGCAGCAGGCTTGAGGAAGGCAGCTGCACAAGGCCCAGAGACCTAGAGCTTCCCAACAAAACTTTTGCTGGAATTCCAGAACTTTTTGTAATTTTTTTATTCAAAATTTTGCATCCTATCTCTACAGACAATTTCCAGAGCTGGGATAAAAATATCTGAGCAGTCCTTGGAAGAAAGACACCTCCCTTCTCCTGGTGCCCTGGCCACTGAACACTTGCCATGTAAATTTTCTCAAAATTAGGAGCACCTCTGTGAAGGTCTTCTGGGCAATAAAACCAGTTGAGCTTGGTCAAAGGCTTTTGATGACCAATAGGCTTTCAAGCTCAGCATAATCCCTCATTATAAATACTCAAAGCTTTATGCAAATACTCCTATTCCTCCTTCCATCAGTTGAAAAGGTTCTGCCTGATGATCCATGGCATCTTAAAAAGAGGCTTTACTCAATTCATGACATCTTCAGGGACTCCAGTGTTCCCTATCCATAAAGCAACTATTGTTTCTTCTTTTTTCACTCTTCGCTGTCACCCATTAAATACTGGGCGAGCTTGGCATAGGAAGCCCATCCAAAGGAATCCATCTCCCAAGAATCCCACTTCTACCTTTTTTTCCTGACTCCATGCCCACCCTCCTTAGCTCAGCTTCTGCCAAAATCGCTGCTAAATGTAGGGTAAATGCCATTTTGAAATGTCAAACCTTCACATTCCCAGTTCCCAGAGGGAGTAGGCAATAAAGTCCGCTCCTGCAGGAATTCCTCCCTGAGCAGGTGCTTGCTGTGGGGCAGGAGGAGAGATTTCCAGGATGAGAAAGTTGCCTTGAGACTGGTATGGCAAACCACACACTTCTGTCAGCACAGGGAAGAGCTGGGCAGCAGAAACCCCCATTTCATATAAAAACCAAACCTTCCCTGCAGCTACAAGCTGCTCCAGAGGACTCCGCCCCTCCAGGGTCCTGAACAAGAACAACAGAAGACTCCAGGCTACGATGTAGCAAGTCTTTAATGAGAAGGAGAGTGAACCAGTTCAGAGTACAAGTGAGTTTCCAGAGCTCAATAAAGAAATGGATGAACCCCACTTTGGGACAAGCTGATCCCTACAAGGTGTCCCCTTGCCCCACCACCCCATGACTATCATCTGCCATCTACAGCCTGCTAGAAGCATTTATTGCCCGCCAGCAGCAAATGCCATGCAGAACATGGAAATATAAAGACTTAGATAAAGGTGTACAGAGGCATGGTCTGGAGTGACAAGCTCGCTCAGCTCCCATCTTCCTGGGGCAACTGCTGGGAAACCCAGGGGCATCTCCTTAGTCCTCTTCCCCAGTCTTGGTCGCGTGCTTCACTTGCCCTTCCTGACCACGCGGCTGGCAGGAGCAGGAGGAGCCCACCGGGGACACTCTACAGCCCGGTGCCCAGGCACAGCAGCCCCGCCTTGCCCAGCCCCCGGGAGCCCACGGGGATGCCGCAGCAGCGCAGGTAGCTCCCGACCGCCGCCGACGCCGTGGAGCCCACCGTGGTGTTCTGCGGGAAGGAGCTGAGGATGGGGCCGGGCAGCGTGACCACGACCGTGGGCGGCTGGATGAAGGCAGTGGAGTCCCCGCAGCGGCGGAAGCAGGGCTGGTTGCAGCTGGTGGCCAGGGGCCGGGGACCGCAGGAGGAGGTCAGGCACAGGTCGTAGCAGGACATGGCTCGGCAAGGATGCGCACCTGAAAGCCAGAGCCGGGGTGTAAAAGCAAGGCAGAGGCCAGTCTGGCCCTGCTGAGCCCTCATAGGATACCTCCCATAATAAGAGGCGTGGGAGATTGAGCCAGAGGGTGAGTTTGGATGGTTTAGAAACACTAAAAGAAGGCTTTCCCCCGCCTCGCCCAATAAACCACTCAGGACAATGAGGGGAATTTGGTTTGAGCTGCAGGTTGGTCTGGGAAAGTTGGAGGCACCAGGTGCTGGGACCAGAGAGCAGACTCACTCCAGCTCTGAGCTGACAGGGAGCCTTTTTTGAGCAAGGTGCTCACAAGATGCATCTGATTGAAGCAAAACCCACTTCAACACGAGCTGAGTCATCCCATCCCAAAATATAAGGGACCTTTAATGCCCATCCATAAACAGGGACACATCGATTCCTGCAACCCAGGCATGTCCTGTTCTAATTTATTTTTCTCCTTCACAAGGAAAATCATGCAGGATTCAACTGATTATATGGTTGCAAACCCTGTAAGCCCTGCATCCTGCAACCCCTTGCACTCTTCATTTTAGGGCAGAAATACACCCTTCCCTGATGTCCTGTGGAGCTGGAATGGGGGAGGGAGGGGTGGGGAAGGGGATGGAGCCCATCTCGACTTACCAAGATCGAGGTGGCAGTGACAGCAGTGGCGGCAGCTGGAGCAGGTGGTGGGGCCAAGCACTTTCCCCACAGTTTTATAGGGTGGCCCAGACCCCCAGGGGAGTGGGTGCGTGCCTTCCGCCTGAAAGTGCCCAACAACCAGCAGTTTTCTCCTGGAAAGCTCACTCGACTGATTAAACAGTTCCCTCTTTCATCTCTCATGTTTTGCTTCCATGTAATACTGAGTAAGATTGAAATGATTTGGGCTACAGGCATTAATTACCTTCCTTCCTAAAGCCAAGGGACATTTTAGGTCTTTATGCCACCAGGCAGGAGAGTGTTTCAGTGGAATTTAGGGCAGACATATCCCCACCTTCCTCTCAGCACAACCAATTCAGCTGCCTGGTGCACCTGAGGTGAGACCAGGGATGTAAACTGAATGTAAGGAACATCCTTTTGGACTGAAATCCTGTGCTACTAGTCTCATGGATGGCAGGAAAGCTGGGGGGCTGTAGGAGTGAGGATATGAACAATGTGGACACAGGGATCGGACCTAGTCCAGCATACAAGAGCAACTTGTTATGGGTTTGGATGCACTTAGAGGATTTTGCTTTTTATTATTTTGTTATTATTCCTCACACCTGGGGTATTAGTCCTGCTTGGAAGGCACATCAGATTTTAAAAGCAAAGTGATCATGGGCCCTGAAGTCCACCCCCACAGGTGACACACACCTACACTGGCTGGTTTTGTGCAGGGAGTTGACTTCCAAGAGCCCTTCCATCCCGCTCTTCAGATGGGATAGTAGCAGTGAGCCAGAAGGTCACAGGTGTCCTTCCTGATGATGGAGTGACATCGTCAAGAAGGGGTTAATTACAGTGATTACAGGCTGTGGTGTGACACCTGATCACTCTGCTGGAAGCCTGTTAGCTACTAAACATCCAGACATCCCAACCTTCACTTAAACATGAATCACCCTCACAGTAAGGAGAGGGACTTGCTGATGTGGTCCCAAGCAAGACCAAGATGAGCCATCATGAGCTCTAGGGGCAAGGAAAGTTTGAAAAAGGCTTTTCATTTCACACCAGCAGAGCTCAGCTGACACAAACATCTCCTACCCTGGGATAAACCCTGACAGTCCCGGGGCACATGCAGTATGTGTGTGTGGAGCTGTCAGCATCCTGTTAAAGACGTGCCTTGTGGGGCCTGGGAGGTCATTTGAGTTCTTGAGATGACTTGGCCACCATGGACTGCACAGAATGGTCCTTAGTAACTCTTCTCTGCCATGTCTGTCAGGGCAACAAAGCCTTCCCAAGGTTCTGGGGTCAAACACAACTATTTTTTAACATCATTCTGGAAGGGGAAAAAGGAAATCAGGTTTTCCAAGGTTTGGCAGAGGACATGGGCTTCAGGGAGAACCAACCTGGCAGCTCCTGGAGTAAAGCAGGACGCTGTGGGTTCATCATTCATAATTTCCTAAATGATGACTTGGCAAGCAGGAAAAGATGAGGTTTTAGTTTAAGCTTTACTGTGCTGCTTTTTGCACCACTCTTGAATAATAAATTGGTACCACAAGTGCACCTTGGACCCACAGCCTGAGAATTAAACCTTTCTTCTACCAGTATAGTTATATTTCCCTTCATTAATCAATTTACTTCTTTTTTTATTTGTTTTTTTGGGTTTTGGTTTGGTTTGGTTTTTCTTGTTTGATTTTTTTGTTTGGTTTGGGGTTTTTTTGGTTTTGTTTTTTTTTGTTTGTTTGGGGTTTTTTTTGTTTGTTTTATTGTTCTGTTTTGTTTTGTTTTGCTGTTTGTCTGTTTTTTGTTTTTTGGGGTTTTTGTTGTTGTTGTTGTTGTTGTTTTTATTTTTGTGCCTCTGTGGCCCTTCCTGGGTAACTCCCTTCCAGGCTTCCAGGCACAGGGTGGAAAGCCTCATTGTGTGTTTCAGTTTTGAAATCCAGTTTAACCTTTTGAGGTTCTGCTCACATTGGACCATCATGTCCCAGAATAATATCTGTGGATGTAGTGATGCTTGGGATAAATGCAATGGGTCACTCAGAGGGGGAATGCTGTTGAATGTGAGCAGATCTGTGGACTGAAACAAGTCCTTTTCCTAGACAAGACAGCAGGGGAAACAAATGGCACATGTTAGGAAGTTAAAGTAATCAGATTTGTGTAATGATTGAATTTTTAAAAAGGAAAACAATAGGGGAAAGGGCAGATATTTGGGAGATAAACGAAGATTGAAATTTCCAATCTGTATTCATTTCAGGAATGAGCATTTTCCGCTTGAGATGTGACTTTCTCTGGAGGAACGTGAAGCCTGAGAAAATTTCACCAAACCAAACATGTCAGATCCATTTTCTTAACTTCTGCATGTATCCAGGATGTGTGGCCATCTAAGTCCTGCCTCTTCCTGCAGGCAAGAACATGAAAAACATGGCCCAGGATCAATAATCCATGTGTTTCCCTTCCTGTCAGCAGCCCAAGCAGCACATTGCAACTCCCATTTCCTCACTTTGCATTTTGATTTCCAACAACCCAAGGACTGGATGTATCTGACACTGGCTGGAGGGTGTAAACTCCCCCCATCCTAAAATTTCTCCTGAAAGCCAAAGGCAAGGGCACATCTTAGAGCAGCAACAGACCTAGAGCATCCCATCTCCAAGGAATGTCTGCTCACCCAGGGCTTGCCTCCTGGCAGCGGGATAGTCAGGGACCACTCCTAGATGGCTGATGGATGAGTGGGACATCCCAGTGCCAGGAGGCAGAATCCTGATGTAGCCAGATCCAGGCATGGAGCATCCTGGCTTCCTGTGTCAAGCCAAGGCAGACTCGGGATGCTCCAGGGCCACCGTATGCAGCCCAGGGAGTGGAGCCCAGCTGGTGCCACTGGGGAGAGCCTGGCTCCAGCTGCCAGGCGCTGTCCCGGGGCTGCAGATGATCCAGTTCCATGCTGCCACAGGATCCCTGTAATTGCCAGGTCCGTGGGTGAGCTGACGCTCCACAGCACCACCCAGAGAGGCACATTCCCTTCAGGAGGACTTGTTACCACTCACCAGGACAGGGATGTGTGTGCTAGAGCAGGGTTGAAGGTTGTCCCAAGGGAATCAGTGGGGATCCTCTCCTGGCTGCCTGTGCCCTGCAAGTCCCAGGACCCATGCTGTGACAGCAGTCCCCCTGCCATGCACCACCATACCCCTGCACTCACCACCCCAGCCCATTTCACCATCTCCAGCTGCAAGCTGTTCTCTCTCCAGGGCTGGACCCAAACCCAAGCATATTTCCCAGGAAATCTCCCACAGATCTCTTGCAGGGCACCTGGCTGTCCAGGCAGAGGCATCCCCCTTTTGTGGCATGGCAGAGCTGGCCAAACACCACAGAATCTCATGGCAGTGGAATGGGATGGGGCTGGTGTTTCCCTGCAGCCTGGTCATGGTTTCTGGCTCAGGAGACACTGATGGAGGGAAGCAGCTCCTCACTGGTCCCCAGGGACATCTCCCCAAGGCATGGGAAAGAAATGTAGCCATAGGCAAGGTCAAAAAGGTGTGGACAGCTAAGCCTGAGCATCCTTATCCTTGCCTTGAAGCCATGGCATTGCTTGGCTACATCCTCATCAGTGGAGAGGAGTAGAGGGGAGAAGGGAAGGCACTGGCAAGACTGGCATGATGCCTTTCCCCAGGTGCCTCAAAGCATAGGCACTGCCAAATGCAGGGCTTTCCTCTCTAAGAGACCACTGAGATTCCAGAGGAAATTTTATCTCTTTCCTCTTTGTCTTGCCATAGGTCACGCTCTCCTATCTCCAGGAATTTCCACTGTGAGCACTGCTCCAGGCACAGGAGGGAGCTGCCAGTGCACAGCAGCTCTGCCATCCCCAGAACAAGCACATCTGGGACACGACAGAGACGTCCATGGTGGCTTTTGGCTCCCATCGGCATCCCTGGAGATATCCAATGCTCATCTTCCCTGCCTACACTTCAGTCCCCCTGTAGAAGAGGCGATGGGATGGCAGGAGAGAGGCTGGCAGGTGGGCTCAGGCACCCTGTTCCTAGGGGGCATTGCACAGAAGGGACACGCCAGTCCCTGAGCCACCAGGAGCAGGTTCAGTCCGTGGGAGTAACAGTCATGGGGTAGATGTGATGTGTATTTGACGTAGCAGAGCAAAATAGAAGCAGGATATTGAGTGGGCTGCACCAAAAGACCTACTTCGGGAGAGGGGTAGCAGGGAACCCGACGAGGGTGGGATTCGAACCCACGCGTGCAGAGCACAATGGATTAGCAGTCCATCGCCTTAACCACTCGGCCACCTCGTCCACTTCAAAACGCGTTTCTTTTTTTTAGCAAATTATTTTAGCAAATCTTTTTTTTTGTCTTTTTGCCCACAGACAGCAACACTGGAGCTGGCTTTTCAGGGTGTCCTTTGGTGACCAAGGCTGGACAGGCAGAGCTCTGGCAGTCGCTGTCACAGCAGGGCAGGGACACAAGTAAGCATTTGTGATTTATTTGACCCTCTCCCCATTCCATTCTGTGTTCATGGGATGGCAAAGGCTAAGGTGACACTTACTGTTGCCATGAAAACGCGTGCACCAGGCATCTCCACTACTCACCCACACCCAACCTGTGTCCAGAGGGTTTTCCTACATGATTTGGCACAAACTGTGCAAAGTAATTGGGAGGATGGTGGGGGTCCAGACAGCATCTAATGTATCTCTAATCTCCCAATTTCCCTGGTTTCTGGAAACAGTTTAGGCCATCTCTCCACTGTGAGGAGAGAAGGGAGAGGAAGCAGAAGGAAAAATTTTACCTCCAGAGTAGAGTCACGGGCGACAGAGCACTGGGGACTGACAGTGCTCAGAGCAGGACAAAGACCCCAGCAGTGCCCCCAGTTAGGGACAGGGAGGAAAAATGACCTCCAGACTGAGGCACCACTGGGAGTCGAACCCAGGATCTCCTGTTTACTAGACAGGCGCTTTGACCAGCTGAGCCATGGTGCCCATGGCCTGCCCTCCCTGGGTGCTTGTTAGAACACCTGACCCTCTGCCCACTTTGGCCCATATGTCCTACACTGTTGCCCCAGGTTTGGAGTTGCCTGGCTGCAAACCTCATCTCTTTTTGCTGCTAGGAACACTCCTGATATTGACCCAAAGCTCTGGCACAGGGAGCCCAACACATCCTGTAAGCATCCTGTTTGGGTTTGGGGGTTCCCAGCTCATACAGGGACATACTGTCCCCTCCCTGAGCCCTGGCAGAGCTGTGACAGCTGCCACCCTACATTACCCTGTGGTGACAGCCTCAGTCTCACCTCCCTCTCTGACTGCTTCTGTCTCTGCACCAATGGTCATCCAAAGACAGTTGTCACCGCAAGAGACACCATGAGCCCCGTGGGGAAGGGACACTGGGTGCCTCCACATTCCACAGCGCCTGGGTAGGGAGGGCAATCTCCACGGGCATTTCTTTGCTGCCTGCCTTGGGGTACCAGGAGGCAACCCCAGGTCAGCTGTGCCCACAGGCAGCCCCAGGGATTTTTTGTGGGGGGATCTGCGGGTGTCCGGCTGCCCTGCATCCAGCAGGAAGGAGTCTGGAGAGGCAAAAGGACATGGAGATGCTGGGGGTCGATCCCAGGGCCTCTTGCATGCAAAGCAAGCGCTCTCCCGCTGAGCTACATCCCCCTGACACAGGCTCTACCCTGGCGTTCTCCTTCCTCCGGGAAAATCGCTGTGTCTGCTGCTTTCCCGGGCCGTCCAAGCTGGGGAAAGGGGGTTCAGGGCTTTACAGGCACTGGGGGTCCCTGAGGTGTGAGTGGGCTGGTGAGGGGGTTGGAATAGGGGGGATAACTGTGGGGCAGAGGAGGGAGGTGACTTTGCAGGCGCAGAGGCCATGTAAGGGGCGAGTGTAGGTGTGCCAAGTCAGTGTGGGCCGGCTGCAGTGGCGGCGAGTGGGAATGTGAGGGCATGTTTGCAGTGAGCTGTGGGCGTAGTGAGCAGTGGGTGTGGCAAAAAAGAAGGGCTCGTCCGGGATTTGAACCCGGGACCTCTCGCACCCTAAGCGAGAATCATACCCCTAGACCAACGAGCCGGGGTGCGCAACATGTCCCCCACCCACCCTCTGGCCCGGGACATCCCGGACACTTCCCCGCTTCTCGGCAAAACGNCGCAATAGCCCTTCCTGCCTTTGTGTAATCAATGCTGCTTATCTCAAGATCCAGACCTCCAAAACTTCTCTGGTGGTTATCTACAAGGACCAGATGGTTATCTGGGACTCATGATCGCCTGGAGGCCTGGTGAATTTGTGTAAGGATGTTTATTCGACCACCACTGCTTATCTGGCAAGACTGGGACAGCTAAAAGACAAAACTTATTGATCACGGCGGAAAACCATAGCACAAAAAAGAGCTACAAACCAGGTTCGGTGGGGCGCAGATTGGGCAGTGACCCCTCACCTTGCCCCAGCGCGCTGTTTGCTCTGTCTAGATCAAATAAAGCAATCTAAATTTTGCTAAATATTGAGACTTTTGTCTCTCATTTATAAAACTATCCTTCCTTTCCTGCTCTCGGGGAATATGTAGCATCGCAGGGCAGGGAGCCATGCACTACTGGCTCTGGGGCCTGGGGAAATCCTCTTGTCCCAGAGCACCTGGAGCACCCCTGGATCTTGGGAATGGGATTATCTCCTTTTACCCATGGGCCTGCTGGAACTCATGCAATCCCAGGACAGTGGGGTCAAGGTGTCCAGCAATGCAGGTTTGGGGTGTGTTTCCACCTTCAGGTATGAGGAGACATGGGTCTCACTCCCAGAGGAATCATTCCTTTGTTCAGAGCCTGTCTTGTTTTTCTTTGGAGGTACAGAGCCCTCTGGGTCTTCCTCTTGTTCCCCTCCATTCACTTGGGGCTGGCCAGGATGAGTGGGGCAGCTCAGGGGGCTGGCATGGGGTGTGGGCACCCACTGTGCACCACTGCTGTTCCCCTCCACTCCTGGGCCTGCCATGTCCTCAGACAGTACCAGCACTTTTTGGGGGGATCTGGGGGACCACTCCAACAGGGAGGGATCTGGAGCGGTAAAAGGACATGGAGATGCTGGGGGTTGATTCCAAGGACTCTTGCATGCAAAGCAAGCGCTCTCCTGCTGAGCTATATGCCCCTGTGCAAGAGCAGGGTTGTGCCCAAGAGTCCCTGCTGTCTTCATTAATCCACGAGGCCCTGTGGCCACTGGATCTTTGGAAGTAATGCACCACGGACACCTACAAATGCTGGCCCCAACTCCTGGCCACTGTAAGATGGATTTCCTTGTATCAGGCTCTGCCAAGGTGAAAAAGGCAGCATCAGCCACCCTGCTCAAATCCCAGAATTTTGGGGCACAGATATGGAGCATGATTCTCACTTAAGGTGTGAGAGATCCTGGATTCAGCTCCTAGATCAGCCCACCTTTTGGGCATTTACTTTCTTTGGCTGGCACATGGGACTGTGGCATAACCAGGGCCCTGGCACAGAGGGTGCCCCTTTCTGGCTGGGTGGGCAGGATGGACCCCCAAGGCTGACAGTGTGTGCCTCAGGGATGAGGGAACTCAACCAGGCCCTCTCCCTGCCTTGCCCAAGGGGATGTAGCTCAGTGGGAGAGTGCTTGTTTTGCATGCAAGAGGCCCTGGGATCCACGCCCAGCATCTCCATGTCTTTTTCCCTCCAAGAGATGCTGTATCCCTGGGCATCCTTGGAGGATGCTTCCCTGTGCTGCCTGTCTCATGGCCAAGGCACTTCAATTTTTTCCAGCCATCAGTAAATATCCCTGCATGTTCCCTTTTCCCAACCCCTCTAGGTGTGGGTACTGAGGCTGAGCAGAGCACCATGCCAGGCTGGGGGATGGCATAAGCTGCGGGAAGGTGGGGTGTGCCAGGATATCCTCACCTTGGGAGAGATACCAGTGGCTGTGATGGCCGAGGGGTGAAGGCGTTGGACTTGAAATCCAATAGGGATTCCCTGCGCAGGTTCGAATCCTGCTCACAGCGACAGGTTTTACCCACAGCTGTATGGGGGTGGGGTGCCTGGTGTGACCTCTTTCCTCAGGATTTTGATCCCTGGAGAGAATAGACAGGGAAGGTGCAGTGCTCTTGCACTGGGCAGTGGTGGGCTTGTGGACTTTTAGGCTCAGCTCCTGGATGACTCCTCCTTTTGGGCACCTGTGGCCAGGCATGGCCTCTGAGGTGCCAGGGCAAGGATGGGGAAGCACTGCCTGACACAGAGGGCACAGGCAGCCTCCCTAGCTGTGCAGCCCCTAGTCTGGGATAGTCCCATCACTGCCAGGATCACGGTGTTGCCAGGTGCCCATGAGCACAGGCACAGCTCAGCCATGGCCAGGGCTGGTTAACTCTTGGATTGGGAAGAAGCTGCCAGGGCAGTAGGGGATGGCTGAGTGGGGGCCATGCTGCCACTGCAGCCTCAGTGGGGAAGCTCTGCCATGGTACATCCTCCACCTTTGGGGAGATCTTCCGGAGGTATATGCGAGTTTATCATCACTGGCCCATGGAGGAGGTGGGTTTGAAGAGGGAAAAAAAAAGCTGGAGATGCTGGGGGTTGAACCCAGGACCTCTTACATGCAAAGCAAGCGCTCTCCCACTGAGCTACATCCCCTGTCTGGCCTCTCTTGCACCTGGGCGTTTTGCTGACCCCCCTGCTCTTTGT
Source organism: Toxostoma redivivum (assembly GCA_013397375.1). NCBI lineage: Eukaryota > Metazoa > Chordata > Aves > Passeriformes > Mimidae > Toxostoma > Toxostoma redivivum. The sequence goes on from VXBI01009990.1 coordinate 826,889, forward strand.
GGCCCCATTTTAAAACCAGGCAAGTTCAGACCATAGCCATGCTGTGCTGGGCAGAGGGGGAGCTTCAGATGAAGTTTAGAAACTCCCACTGAATCATGAGGTGCAGAGAGAACCCCTGGCTGATAGCATAGGGTTAAAATATTTCTAAAATCGGGAGAACAGCATACAATAGGTTCAGAGGGGTGGAAAGGAAGATTGGGTCTGGTAGGCCTGGGAAAGAGAACTAGGCCCTAGGAACGAATACTGAGCTTTGTTTCTTTCTAGATCACGTGAAGCTACACCTGCGTAATCATCATATGATAAAAGATATAATTGTTAAATGTAACGATTGTTTGGAAATTTAATGTAATTATTGTTTAATTGTAATAAGAATCATGAGAAACGATGTAATTGTAACAAGAATCATGAGAAAGAATATTTGGGGGACCTAATGAAAATTACAAGAATATATGCTTGGATAAGATCAATATATATATAGTATACAATAGAACAATATGGGTTTAATAATTAATACATAGTTATATAACAAAAAGGGTATAAAAACATGTTCATCTGGGATCCATGTTGGAGTCAGATTTGGGTCTGTACCCCTGATTCCCAGAGCTCTTCAATAAAGCACCTGCATATAATCATTCCATGATTATGTGTTTTCAACGCTATCATGGCTTTCTAAACTTTTCCAAGAGGAGCCTGGGTGTGGCTGGATCCAACCTTAGCAGCAGACTTCATCAGTGGTTCATCTCTAAAATATTGTATAGATGTAGTAGAAGCTTTATACAGCTTTATCCTGCAGGATTAAAAATAAAGCAGATATACATATATATATAATTTATTATGATGATTAGACAAACAAGATCTTAATCAGAATTATTTACTACACAATATAGGCATTATAACAACTGTTACAATATAGAGCACTGTGAAGGAAGAATATTAAAGCAATTCTATTAAAGAAAATGTATTAAAGCTACCAAAATAAATTATTAAATAGAGGTTGATGTTTCTCACCCAGACCAATGACTAGGGGCAAATCTCTTTGGCTCAGCCTTAAGGAGTGACCTTGAGGAGTGTCCCCATTCCAGGGAAGAATCTCCACACATACACTTCAAGACAGGATCTGTCAGAAAACCCTGCCATTCAAATTTGGGACTTTTATACTTTTTTAGTATAAAAGGATGGACTGTGAGCCAGATATGTCCAGGCCAGCTGTGCCTGCTCAACAGCTTTAGTAACGTTATCAATAATATTACTTGTTTGTTCCTTTATCCAGGTATTTTACCAGTTCTACTATATCTTCATCTCACTATCAGAATGTTTAAATTTGGGATTGATGAATAAGGCTGGTTTCAGCTTTATTCAATACCAAAAGCAACATGACCCCATTTTCTTAATTTAACACTGATAGTTTGGGAAATATACATTGTTTTGAGTTGTTTCCCCCATTTCAGGCAGAGCAACCTGCTACATATGCCCAGGTGACATCCCCGCAGCTGGGGAAGAATTAGGGTGACCTCTCGACGGTGACCATCCGTCAGAGACAAAGAAAACTCCAACAAGTCCCATGTCACCCCAGGCAGTTTTGTGAGTACTCGAAGTGAAAAAAGGATTTTCTGCATTAGCACGTTGTCGGGCTCGTTGGTCTAGGGGTATGATTCTCGCTTAGGGTGCGAGAGGTCCCGGGTTCAACTCCCGGACGAGCCCTCTTTTGGGCACTCACATGCCTTGGAATGTGGTGAGGCCAGGGCAGCGGGGGAGGGAGGGAAGAAATGCCTTTAGGGCCGGGATGGCCGCAGCGTTTTGGGTGGCCAGCTCCCTAAACCAGGAGCAGCGCTTTGGCAGCAGCAGTGGGGGAAGGGTGGAGTGTAGCCTGTCACGTTCAGGTTTGGAGCCATGGGGGCAGAGTGGGGCGGAGTGGGATGAGGGGCTTGGCCACCCGCCCATTGCTCTTGGACAGCGGGATGTAGCTCGGCGAGAGAGCGCTTGCTTTGCATGCAAGAGGCCTTGGGATCGACCACCAGCATCTCCATGTCCTTTTGCCTCTCCAGACTCCTCCCTGCTGGATGTAGGGCAGCCGGACACCCGCAGATCCCCCCACAAAAAATCCCTGGGGCTGCCTGTGGGCACAGCTGACCTGGGGTTGCCTCCTGGTACCCCAAGGCAGGCAGCAAAGAAATGCCCGTGGAGATTGCCCTCCCTACCCAGGCGCTGNACGGACAGCCCCTGGCACACAGACACAGTCATTTGCTGCTACTGAGGACAAACACCGCTCACAGGGGATCGCCTTTGCAGGATGCTCCATGGAGAAAGGTGGCAGAAAAAGCACTGACCTTTGCAATTGCTGCAAATGGCCAATGCTGGGCTTTGGGGGAAAAAAGAGATGCTGGGGTGGGAGGTGCTGGACCTGGCATCTCACGGCCACAGCAAGAGGCACCTCCCTGCTCCCAGAGTGTGAGAGGCCACACAGAGCTCCATCTGCTCCTGAGCCCCTAAAAGGGTCTGAACGATGCAGAGTGAGGAACAGAGGGGCTGGACCCTGACTCGTTGGTCTAGGGGTATGATTATTGTTATGGGTGCAAGATGTCCTCTGTTCAAGTCTTAGACGAGCCTTTACTTTTGGCCACCCACCACGTCCAGTGCTGAGGGTGACCTTTCCTGGCTGGGTACAATCCTGTGGAAAAGATGGACTCCAAAGGACTAGCAGCAAGATGCTGCTGGAGGAGAGAGATATAGCTCAGATCAACCCCCAGCACATCCATGTCCTTTTGCCTTCTCTACACCCTCCCTGCTGGTTGCAGGGCTGACAGAGCTGCCCAGGGAAGGCCTGGTGCTGTGTCCTGGCATTCCAACGCTGTGTAAAAATCTCATGGCTCTTCCCCTACCCTGCTTGGAGGCTCCATGGCATAGGAGGCCTTTTTTTAACTTCCCCACGGGGTTCAGGGTGTTTCTTGGGATGAACATTGATGCTGGGGGAGCAGCTCAGAAGAAGGAGGGTAGTGGATGCCAAATAGGCAGATTCATCCAAGAGTTGAATCCAGGACCGCTTGCACTCTCAAAGAAGAATTGTACACCCAGACTGATGAGGCAGGGTACACTGTTCCCCCCCAGGGATGTGGGACAGGGATATGAGGGGGAATGCACGCAGCGTCCTGGGACGTGTTCCACATCTGGTCTGCAAAACCTGGAGAATCCTGGGACTACCAAAGCTCCTGCTTGGGGCATTGAGTTGCTCCCGAGGGAGAAGAGAGGGTAGGGCTGGGGGTGCTCTGGCCGTTTATGACACTCCCGTATCAGCTCCTCCCGGGACCCCCATGGGGGGGTATTAGGGCATTCGGTAAAACTTGTCGCTGTGAGCAGGATTCGAA
>VXBI01009992.1:0-198773 GCA_013397375.1 Toxostoma redivivum
ATTATTCAACCCCCAACAGTCTCAGGGACTGATGTCTTAGAAGAACAGTGTTTTAGAGCAAATTGAAACTTCTTGACAAGAGCCCTAGGCTTTCTATTTCTGAGATACACAAAGTCTGTAAACAACTTACATATGCCACTTGCTTGGTGCCAGATGCTTGCAGCCAGGTTAGTTGAGTATTAAGAAGCTGAAGGGAAGAATATGTATACTGATTTAAAAAAAAAAAAAAAAAGAAGTATGTTTGTTTTATCATAGATTGTTATTATTCACAATGCCATGGGAAGGCTGAAAAAAGGATTGGTTTATGTGAAAGTTATTAAAAAATGCCAGTATGATCCATTAGACCTTATTTCCTTCTGCTGTTTTCCATAATGAAGAAGCAAATTCTGAAAAAAGCCCTAGTCTGCATAATAAATCAGGAGTCTATTATGATGAGTGTGGTAGGCTTTAAAAAATAAATGTATAGATTTGTATTTTGTTGTGATTCACAGCATAGTTATAGGGCACAACCTGATGATGGTTCTGATTCTCAGAATTTGATCTACTACATTAACCCAGAGTTACCTTTTGAAAAACCTTGCATTTTTTCCTGAAATGGTATAACCAGTGTTTCCTGTGACTTCTCAGTGCTGCTTTCATGTGTTCACAGGTACTAGCCAACCAATCTCTGTTATAGCCTGCATAGAAAAGTGCATAGAATGTTGCACTTTAGAGCACATATTCCATATTTTTGTATGGCAATACCTGACATCAAATCAACATGAAACACACTTATTTCCTTACAGCTTATTAATTTCTAGTTTTAGTAATTCACTTTGATATAAGAAATTGTGCTGGTTTTGCATTAATTGAGTTTTGGTGAGGAAGGAATGAGCCCAGCCACAGAAGTGATGTTCTGAGAGAAGCTGCTAACAGCATCCTCTGTGCCAGGCAAAACCAATTGCTGGCTGGCTCTGTGAATAGGCATGCTGATAAGCCAGTTAGAGAGTTAAACACACCCCTCTGAGATTCACATTTTAAAATGAGCAAACCCCAGGAATTTATCGTGACATGACTATCTGCCCGCTTCATGCGAGATATTTACTCTTTCACTGCACTGATAAGACTTGCAGACCTTCAATTCTCTCTTGAGTGAGAGAAAAGAACAGAGTGAAGACACATAGAGAAACAACATGACATCAAGGTCAGTAAAAAAGGAATCAGGTCCCAGATGGAAGGAGAATGTGGATATGCCTTAGTTTTAGGCTGAAATTTTCTTGCAAGCCATGAGGATGGACTATGATACACTGAATATCCCTATAAATTATGGAAAAAACTTTGGGCATTGGAACATTCACATTGTACACATGACCAAAGGCATCCATGCTGAACAAGCAGATGTTGAAGTAGATGTGATCCCATGAGAAGTTTGAACAGAGAGAAGAGTGATGAAGAGCCTTTGCCCCCAGGGAAAGAAGAAGAAGACCTTTTCCCAGAGATGAAGATGGTCTCAGAGACAGATAAAGACAACCTTTGCTTTTGAACAGCCCATCCTTAAAATAACACCCCATAAGTTTGACATGGCCCATGAATGCATTTGTAGAAAGACTGCAAGAGATAGGAGAGACTCACGATTGCAGATTCCCAGGAGGCTGCTATTTGTGGAAATTAAAAGCCACAAGAGACTGTTTTCTTGTGGAGAAGTCTCCATTGCATGTGAAAAGAGAGACCTTTCCCTAACTGAACTGAAGAAAGACTATTCAAGAGGTGATAAACTGACTGAATTGTTTCTGTACGCTTTCAGTGGGAAGGAAAAGAGGGTGTGAGGGGGAGGAGAAGTGTTCTGAAGGTTTTATTCTGATGCTTGTTATTATTTTAGTTCTGGTAATAAAATTTTTCTTTATACCCTTTACAGTTTGAGCCTGCTTTGCCTTCCTACTAATCCTGTCTTCACAGCTGGAAATGAGTAAATAATTCTAGGGGGTGCACTGGTGATTTGGCCAGCACTAAATCAACCGCATAAATTGGTGTGTTGTCTGGGAAATCTCAAACCTTTGGTGAACCAAAACCACTCCAGAAATATTAGAGAGCAGGAGTAAGGTTTAGAAAGTTACTGGTAAATAAACAGCTTTTACCCTTAAATCCAGATTGGGCTTTGTATTTGCCTCTGTATAAAGAAATAAACAACTTTTTTCCTTCTGTGCCTTGTGACAACCTTGTGACCCATCTGTGAAATCTGCTGGAAGATCACTTAGACATGCCTTTCCTTGCATCAGTCCTGAAGACAGCCACATCTAAAAAGTGGTTGTCTTTAGAGATCATTTATGCAATAAAACTCAGATTACTAACGTGCTTGAAATATGAACCAGTCTCATGCAACATAGATATGTAATTAAGCTCCTATCAAAATTCAGTCTCGCATAAGCTAATTACACATTTTTAATGTGGTGAGACTATACATTAAAAACTTTGAAAATTACGACCGAATGCTATGCTTGTGAAGTGAAAAATATAAACAAACTTGTAATTTGGAAGGTGGTGATCTTGGGGTGTGTGGAAGAGATAAGTAAAATGTTACAATGGCATCACAATGTTTTAAAGTTCAAATTCTTATATAACTTTTTCATTCTAAGATCTGGTTTGTCTGCCAGCTCTGTAAAGGACTATGATGAGGGTCTGCTGTAAGGTATTGCATCAATTCTGGGTTATGATACTGAGCATTTATGGGAGAAAAGGCACAACTCTGGTTCTCGTACTTTTGAACCCTATCATATTTGAAACATTTCTAACCTGTTTGCTTTATCTGAAAAGAATTCTTTCAATGCAAAACCAAAATATTATCCTTAATTTATCTGCAGGAGTGGTAGTACCAGCTGTGCTGATGTGGGTATAAACCAGTGAATCTATCTGTTGAATCAAATCTTACACTCGCCTCCATTTACCCTTTTCTGGACTGAGTACTCATGTGCTTTACTCACACAATGATAGGAATTGTTTTAGAAATAATTAAGAATTATAGCTTGAAAGGCAAAAATTTGAAGTCATAACATTTTTTCCTGGTTAAAATTCTATGTTTTGGCTTTTATGGGTTTAGTAAAATTNTCTTCTCCCAGACTGTCCTCCTAGGTTTGGCATACCAAGGGCATGCAGGATGTGTGGTTCATCCCACCTGTGACTCTCTGCCATTTCTTAGGAAGTTCCCCATGTTTGAGAACAAAGGGATGACATTTTTCAAGTACAGAATTGCTCTAACTGATGAGGGCTACAGACAGGGAGAGCCAAGACCAACACTGGAAGTCAAGGAACATGTAAAGCTTAATTTTTAACTTAGACATAATTAATGAAGAAAATGGCCAGATTGTCTTATATAGTTTGGTTTTGCCTGTTTTATGATTGTTTGGAGTTACTGTTCTTATGTTCATGTAAGACTTTCTCAGATACTTGTGCTGGTTAACGAAGAGTGAATCTGCCGTCTTTACTTAAGAGTAAAACACCTTAAAATGGCATGAATTTTTAACAGATATTTTCACATGTGAAGTTTAAAAAAAAATTCTTACAGGGTAGAAATAATTAAGAATTATTCTATTGGAAGCACTCTTTCTTAAAAAAAAAAAAACAACCTTTGAGGTGATTAACTGTATTCATTATTTTCCAAAGTATTGTTACCCATTCCATACTATGAATATTCATGATTCATTTATTTTTTCATAGGTTATTTTCCATGCATTTTAATATTAGGGAAAGCCATGATATGAATTAATTTCTTGCCATTGTCACTGTTTCTTTTCATTGTTTTCGCAAATTGCAGATTGTGATGTTTCAAAAAAGTAATGGCAGTAGAAGCAATGAAGACAAGGAGTTTGATTACTCATGCAATGAAGCTTGATACATTTACAGCAAAGATTATATGCTGAGGCTGCTTGCAGTTGCTGGAAGTTATACTCCATAGCTAAAGTGAGATCTTTTAGCCATATGTCCTGTAATCTGGTCTGGGTAGTGCTCAGTCCCAGATACCACACTGCTTGAAAGCCAGACTGCTTGTTTATGTGATAAATAATAACATTGTTTTGGGCAATGATTCTTTTCTTTTTTTTAATCCTTCCAGAACAGGTTAGTACATAGTAGGCTACAGTAAAGTTTAAATGGGGATAAATTTTATCAAGTACCTGGCTTTTTTGCCTCTATCATTGCTGTGTGTCGTTCTGTAGTTCAGAAGGGTCTCTCCCCTAAATTCTATGATTAGCCATTGTTGTAATTTTATTTTCATTCTCATTTTCATCTATTGTTTGTGCCATAGTCTGCTGACATGAATCCCGTTTAAAAAACCAAAACCAAAACCAAAAACACCCCAAAAAACAACAAAACAACAAAAATCCCTGAGTTCTTAAAAGAATCCCCAAATCCCAGGGACTTTGGAGCTTAGTGGACTGTGAGGTTTGGAAAAATACTGTGCATCATGTGTTGTGTGAGGATATACAGCATATATGTGTGCTTGACCCTCTTAGAACAAAAAGGTTTTCCAAAGTTGATTGAGATTGAGAAATGCTTGAGTTAGATGATCAAAACTTCCAATGTCATTCTTCTGTTCCTAAATTTAAATTTTTTAAAACTTCAGCTTGGGTGGGATGTCTAGTTGTCCATATGGAACAGAATGTTATTTTCAATATATTGCCCTCAGGAACTGTTTTAACCAGCCTACATTTTGCAGTGTTGTTGCTTAAATAAGACATTAGGAACACGAATCAAAAAGTTTCTTGAGTTTTTGGGTACTGGATACAAGTGATCTTGCATACATTATATTCCTAAACATGGAAGCTTAAATAAGAGCTTAATTTAAGGTTGTCCCTGTAGTATAAGGTACTGAGTTTTATAAAAAAACTTCAGCTGCTTGAAACTATTGTTTTTAGAAGAGAGGAGAAAATACCATCCATTAGACTTCATCAGACACTTAGAGTTTCATGATACAAAATAAAGTGCTCAAAGCTGTTGTGACATTTTTGTAAGATTGATTTTAATTCACAATTTCTGAACATTCTTCCAACAATAACAATAATAATAATAATAATAATAATAATAATAATTTTCAAGATTTACACTCCTTCTTATCATTCTATCACTATATCGAGTATCTAGAAAAAATAAATCTTGCACTCCATTCCTTTCAACAGTAGTAAATCCAGATGTGAAAGTAGGTTTTAAATATATGCAAATTATTAGGCTTGTTAAAATTACTACTTTATATAAAATAACTATGAAAAAACCTTCAACTAACACTCAGGACTTTGGTAGTTGTCAGATTTACATTATTTATATTTTTGACGTTTATATGCAATCTCAGCTTGCTTTACTTTCAGTTAACTGGCGGTAGGACCTCCCTAATCTGGGATTCAAGTAGCTACCAGATAAATTTCAAGTGCTGTATTTCACTTGTTACAATCAAAGGAGAAAGGTTTTCCTAACATGAGAGTGAGAGTTGAAAAACTCAGCCTTGCTTGTCTTTATGCCAATATTATCAAGATTTGCCATGTTTCTAGTGTTCTTCTTTAGAGGTGTATTCTGATAGCTGATAGGAAAAAGAATTCTTTGTACTTTGTTGCCATCCACCACATTTGGGTAAGTAAAAGCTTGAACTTGCTTTCCAGTTGTAAAAGAAAAACAAAGAAGTGCAGCTATAATGCACGTTTACATCCAAATTAACCATCCTGTGTGAAGAAATCTTAGCTGTAATGCTAACCAAGGAAGTATAGTTATTTAAAATTTATTTTTGTGTGTGCTGTACATCACCATTAATAATATGTAAAATGCAAGCATCTATCTCTCTTTTTAAAATACCATGGTCTGCATTTTAGAGGTAAGATAACAGCAAGTGAGAGAAAAGAAACTAACAGCTTTCTTTCTTCACTGCCAGTCTCTAGTTTGTGAAGTCTACCACATATTTCCCAACTGCTTGTCTTTGATCTCAAGTGTTTAGGCTACACTGGTTATTTTGGTCACCCACCTAAGGGACCAAGTAGGTCCTTGCTGTGGGTTGTTGGTAGTGCCAGAGGTCACAGACATGTACAACATAGCTCTTTAGTGGAGTCCTCTGGATTTATCAGCTGTTGTCAAGGTCTGCCTCTACTGACCCCTGTGGTCCCTTCACAGACCTCTTGCTTTTTCCAATTAGAAGTCTTTCTCCTTCACACGTAAGCTTTAGGGCATACTCTCCTTTTTTAGTTGTATATTTTAACATGACTCATGACTGTGGAATCCAGCTGAACTGTGTTTAAAAAGCATTTCATTGTGGTAGAAGGATGGGCAATGGAGAGGTGGGCTTGTGTGATAAGTTTTAATCTAGAATTTTCTTGCATTAAAATGTCTGCTAACTTAGAAAAATGGAGAACATAAAGGGACAGACTTTTAAATTCTGTATGTAATGTGAATTTTATGCTGCTGCAAATAAGATTTGTTGCTGAAATTCTGTCATGTATCTAAACGAAAAGGTAAAGTTAAACCTGTGTTTCAAGAATGTACCTTAGAAAGCAATGTGGTTTCAGTCATCCTAGAATGTTTAAATTGAATTGCTCCTGTTTGAAAAATTTCATGTTATTTTCCCAAATTGCTGCATGTTTTGTGTCACTTCAGGCAATATCTCCTTCACCAGATTTTCAAGTTTACATTATTTTCAATATATTTACTTACTGCTGGAAAGACATTGTCACTTGGAATCCAGTTTTCATACAAAAGTAGGATAAAAAGGCTTAGTTCTCTTAGTGAATGGGCAAAAGAAGAATTTATAGCCTAAGGTCTTATTTGACAGAAATCAACTTTTGATACAAGTTACAATCCTTGAATGAGGCTTTAAGTGTGAGTTTGTGATAGAAAGCTGAAACAAAGCATTGTTTTCCATTGTGAAGAGGTTACACATGCTGAGTACAGCATGCAGAAATAAGAAAGTGGTTTAGCTTGACCAAGCTCATAATGACAGGAAAATCTGTGAGTTAAATGTTCTGTGAATTATTGTGTGTTTCACATTTAAGCAGCCTGAAGATTTCAGTTTATTTCATATATTAATGCAAATGTGCATTTTTGTTAGACCAGTAAGTACTGTTGAAAGAAAGAGCATGCTTTGAGACCGTGGTCTTTCTCTTTAAATACAGCAAATTTCTAGCAATAACATGTTCAAAGCAATAGTTGTTATTTTAGTCTAACTGTGTTAGTAGCTAGATAGCTTAGAGGAAATGGCTTCTGTGATCTAGAGATGTGTTAGCTGGAGATGGAGGTAACTGCCTTTGACTCACTGGGACAGAAATAGAAATAGTACTCAGTAGGGTCAGCAGGGAGACATGACATGGAAGTCCATTTTTCTGTAGAATCACTGTAAAGACTTTGGTCAACAGCAAAAATAGCATGCTGAAAATGCTAGCAGAAACCAAAACAAGGCCACTATAGCCTTCCAGCTATGGCGGAAGCCTTCCTCCCATGGCAGAATATGGGTAGGTAAATCATTAAACAGTTATATTTTCTAGGAAAAATAAGCATACTGTCAAATGAAATTTCCTAGTTCCATTTCCTTCACAAAAGGGGGCTTACTAGTTGTGAATTATTTTTGAAAGCTGTTTTATTTCTTTGCCATGTAACTTGCTCCATGGAAAAGTGTATCAAATATTCAGAGGATGTAGATTTGTACAGATTACTGAACTGACTGATGATGAACCTGCACATAAAGCATAAAAAAATCTTTCCCTATCTCCATTCACTCTTCATTGTATTATATCACATGCATATACTTCTGGAATAGATGGTACCTGAATTTCTTAATAAAGTATCTAGAGAGAGCAATCCAATGTCCCAATATTCTTGCAGAATTTGGTAGCAGCTAGAAATTATTAGACCATCTATTATATTTGAGTTTATATGCCAGAATTACTGTTCTCCTCTATTTGTGGTTAAAAAGATACATCCTTAGCCAACTGCTAGTATGTTCAACGCTTACTACAATAAAAAGTGATGTCAAATACAAACAACATATGCCTTCAGGATATCATCACTCTCTGTAGGCTGGTGTTTGTTTTTCAAATGATGCTTTTTTGCTTTATTAGTAGCATATCAAAATTATTGTGGTCCTTTGATTTCAGTAAATAACATGTAGTGTAAAACAGATGTGAGCAAAAGTTACAAAATAACTAAATCCAGGTTGAAATTAAGTTCACAGTACTGGTATAAAATGCAACTTTCAGGTTTTTAAATGTTTTATGTTGGCTTAATTATTTCAATATTGAAATATTTATATTAATTGCTATATATTGCCATATAGCAATTACTTTAAAATCGAATGATTACAAAATCTTTAAATGCAAGCATGTCATTACCAAAAGGTCATTGCAGTAATTGCACAGAAGAGTTAAATTTCTAGCTTATATTTCAGATTTTTTAGTGTCTTTTTTATGACGAGAGCAATGTAATATATCCCAGATTGTTTAAGGGACTACTTGTACTTTAGAAGATGCTGCACTTACAGGCTATTTATAGTAGCAAACAGGGCTAGAGTTTAGTTGTTACCATGTTTCCTAAGATGCTTTGGCTTATACAATTAACATTTTCTCAAACAGTATTTTGGGACAACTTAGGACCTAACGTAGGTCACTGACAATTTCTGATATCTAGTGTGGATAAGGCTTTTCTTTTCTGATATAGAAGAGATTTCTGCATGCATGCCAAAACACTTGTTCTCAGTGGCACAATACAGGCTTGACACATTAAATTTACTAGGGTTCATGTAACTGCAGAGTGCTCAACTGAAATGTTTCCAGAATCACTTGTGTGGTTTAGATGAGGCTGACAATTGCAATGAATGTAGATTTTCACCTTGTGATTTTAAACAAAAATTGAAATCATAATTATTTGAATGATTTCTCTCTTCTGTCATTATCATAAAGCAGAGAATTTCAAGTAACTTCACCTGGTTTCAAAAACCTAAGTTAATTGGTGGTATTCTGCAGCACGTGAGCTATTATGGGAGGTTATTTTCTATTTTTAAGAACTGCCATTGTTTTGTAAGTCTGAGCATTGTAAAGATTGCTTGCATTTATAGAGAATGGTTTATTTTATGTCAGATGTATCTGGAAGTAAGTAGGAAGAAAGAATGAGGAACAAAACATTAAAGCCAAGGAAAGGGAAAAAAAAAAAAAGCAACAACAACAAAAGATTAATTGAAACAGAATTGCCTGAGGACCTTGCTTTGTGGCTTTTCATTTTCTGTGCCCAGAAAAGTGCTAATCATTATAAATTAAGTGTTGTTTTTCGTCCTTATCATTACCACAAACAAAGTGCTATTTGAGGTGAAGCTTTAAAGATAAGGACAGTAGAGACTTCCTAGCATTTGATGTATCTTAGCCAGGCTGCCTCTTTTCATGCCAGGTTTGGATTTGGATCATTGGTTAGATTATTCTACCCCATAATATTTGGCTGATGAAATGTCTTTTAAATCACAGTATATTGTTTCAATAAATGAATATTATCTAAGCTCTGCAACTTTTGGAATTTTTTTCAACAATGTCTTCAGGGAAGTGAGGGTTGGAAACTGTTGATATTTCATAATTCCATTAATTCTTCTGGAATAACTTAATATTCAAATAAAAATGTTTAGTAAAGTTACAAGGGGAATGTATAAACCCTGTGAATATAAATTAAAAAAAAAAAAAACAACATTATTTTTGCATCTCTTTCTGTTCCTTGGCAAGATTTCAAGTTAAAACCGAAATCAATTACAGTTCACAATTCACAGAGTAGGATTCAGTGGAGTTAGGATTTAACTCGGTGAAAAAATTCCCATTGACCTTATACATAGGATAGCTAACACCATCAGCTAAGCAGAGAGATGAGATACTCTCCTCTGAAGAACACCATGAGATTTCCTCTTTGTAACCTTCTCACCTGAGCCTGTGCTAGGAGAGATTTCCAGTGAATGTAAGAGCTGGAATAAAGAGGAGAGGGAGCTCAGGTTTGTGTTTTTGCTTGGTCTCCTCTGTCAGGGCCTAAGTGGGTTTGTGTGTTCACTCACAGTCCTCATCCAGTGGTCTTAGAAAATAGTAATCTCCACCACACCAACTAACAATATAAACATAAAACTCATGACTTCTGAAATTAATTTTGTTTAATGCACTTATATTCTTGCAACATAATACAGGACTTGATTTCACTCATTTAATCCATTCAGTAAAGAATTTTTAAGAGGAAATGAGTTTTATTTTGGGGTTTTTTTGGGTTATTGTCTCCCCTCCCTCACCCTCAAAGGCCTGATTCAATAGCTTATATTTATCACAAATTAGCTGTTTAAGTGTAGAGACAGAGGTGCTTAAAATAAAGAACATCTTGAACTGCTAAATATTTGTTTGTGCTGAATTGGATTGAATGTAAGCTCCAAACAGTAATTAAAGTTGTTTAGTGAATTAATGATTTCTTGTGAAGGGGAGTAAGTTAATCATTGAGGAATTCAGCCCTATTCTGTTCCAGAGTGTCAAAATGAGGGGAAAGTAATTCAGAACAATTACTAGCAGAACTTTTTGTAGTGAAATGTTTGGATGCCATCCATTAACTGCTTTAAATTTTTCACTTCTGTGAACTCCTTTTAACTCAATAATAAAAAAAAATCTTTAATAAAAATTGGAAAACAATGTTTGCATAAAGATGGGAAACTTGAATGTCAAGTTCTAGACAGCATAATTACTTGTCTCTAAATTGAGATAAGGTATACACAGCAAAAGTACTTATATTCTGTTTATGAGACCTGATTGATTTTTAAAAAATCATAATGACATAGAAGTCAGAGAAAGAAGCTACAATAAAAATCTTGACACCTATACTTTCCCTTTTCCTCCTCTCCATACATTGGAAAATCTTTTTTGTTTGTCCTCTGTTCACACAAACCAAGCACAAACCAATGCATAGATATGAGTGGAGATATTATGAAGAAATATTTCAACTTTTTTATCTTTAAGTTTAGATGTGCTAGATCTGAATTCTATCCCATTTCATTCAGGAAAGAAAAAACAGAAAGTGCTTAAAAATGTTTTAGCAAAGGAGAGGAGCAACTTAGGTTTTTTCCTCAACTTCTTAACTTTAAGCTGCCTTAAAAATAATCTTTTAGTAGTAAGAAATACAAAATAGAGAAACAAACCGGCACTGTAAAGAAAGGAAAAACTATTTTCTAACTTTATTTGTTATGATTGATTTATATGCCTAAGCTTTTTTAACTGTTCATACATCTGAAGGTGTATAACTTAAATGGGTTTCTTATGTGTTGCCAGAATGTTGACAAAATTAGTAGTTTGTGCACAGTAGAAATCTCAGGGTCTGAGATAGCAAATAAAGAGTTTAACCACTGAAGAGATTTGATATCACAGCAGAAGCATTTTGAATGAGTTCCCTGATGAGCAATTCACAGAATGAAGACTGAGATGCAAAGGCCCACTGCTTCAGGGCTTCACCAATATTGGAATGTTTCATCATCTGCCATGCATTGCATGGCGTGTGAAAAGATGAGGCTAAAACACTAATCTCGCAAACATGTATGTACTTAAAATCAAGCGTTTGAGTAATTCAGTGTAGCTTTGGAAAACTAAAATGTTTTCAAAGCCAAGCATGAAAACAGTGGAAGAGGAAACATACTCTGATAATCTGAAAGAATTAATAAATATGATACACTAGTTATTAGATTGGAATTATGTAATTGTTTCATATATGTGTTTCACTGCATAAAGCTTGAGCAATCGGTGCTGTTTTCTGAAAGTTTCCTCATTATGCTGAAATTCTATAAGCAAAATAATGTGATACCATAAATCAAGATGCAAAAAATGGTTTGGCCTTTTTGTTTGCCATTTATAAATGTCTGGTTTGCATTTGCCAAGAGAATCACAAATGATACCTCAGGGCGCAAAAGGAATTAATGGCATTAAAACTTGCTTGTGTTGTGGAATCTTCCTGTCATATTCCTTGCATCAGTTCTGCTTACTGCTGGGTGCTGTGTGATTTTCCTCAGCAGGTGGAGAAGAGTCTTTCCCTACAAGTGACACTTAATAAGCAGGTGAAGTTTTAGGTGGAACATTAGTGTACGGAAAGTTTAGAAATTCAGATGATCAGCCATGCCAGCTTTCAAGTTGTCACAATGAAAGGAAGCAGCATTGTTTTTTTAAACAAGATGAATTAGAATTTAGATATCATTTTCCTGCTGTTGAGAAAGTTAGACAAGTAGAAGAAACATTTAAGTCAATACAACTAGTGTCTGATCTAAACGACACAGCTTTCGTTTCTGGATAAGTGGAGCTTAGTTGCTCAGTGCAATAGTGTGGGTCTACCTGATTCTTATGGACTTTCAGAATTTATTTATCTGAACAAAATCTCAGTTTACAAAGCCAAGAGTTAGATCTTGACTACTATGATAAAAGACACAATACAAAGATCTATATGAATCATGGACACTGTATTTCTGTAGAACAGAGAAAAAAAGGAGAAGAATGAGGTTTAGGAGTGCTGATGTTTCATGCAGGAAGAGAAAGACTCAAAAGTTGAAGTCATAGGCTAGAGGTACCCTTATGTATTCTAAAAAGTCATCAGAAACTCTTCAGGAAAAGACAGCTCAAGTCACAAATTGTGTAGTATGCTTTGATTCACAAGTGAGCCCAGAATCTCCTGATGTTTTCATCTTGTAGTTGCTGGTTATTGTCTTCTGGTGGTGCCTGCCCAGCTTCTGAAAATACACGATTTATCTTACTTCCATGTAAAACAGAGCATTTGGATTCCAGCACGTTGCTTCTCATGTTTAACTCCTGTCAGCTCTATGTTCTGCTTGGGATTGTGAGAAGTACTGTGGCTTCAGCACATGGACTTCCTTCATGTACCTGACAATGCCCTTCTTGGTCACTCATCAGCTGTGCTCAGGATCAGTGTGTGCAACTTGCTGTTTGTGCTGCAGTCAGAATTTCTTCTGCTAAGCTTTCTGCCATTCCGAAATTTTAAACCCTCTGGACATCTTATGAAGTGTAGGCCTAATTCATCTGCTGGAGATTTGTCTCTTGACTTTACGTGTTGTAGTGGACTGCTGCATTTTTGAAGTTCAGTGAAAACATGTCACATTGGCTCATATTAATCTCAATTTGAGATTCATTTGGCTTGAGGTCCTGTGTCTGTCAGAAGGAGAAAAAACCCATCATCACTGTCTACTGAAGCTGGGAATGTGGAACTCCCTGTAAAGCGGCTGTTGAATGCCTATGATAATTTCAAAGTTAATCTTAGTTTTAAAATGAAATAGCATCCTGTAGGAATTTTGAGCCTAAGCTTTAGGACTTAAGGAAAATCAAATATTTCCAGTCTAGATGATGAGAATGATCAGTGATATAAAAAATTTGAAGGTTGCTTGTCAAATACTACAGAAAAAAATTGAACTTTTAAGTTCAAAGAATTTCAAGACTCCTCAGTTTATATTACAAGTGAAATGGAATTTCTGATTGTGAAAACATTAAAAAAATACTTTTTTTTTCTGAAATGCCAGCATCTGTGTGATCTTGACTATACTATTTGTAGAAGTTTGTAAGATAAATATGTCAAGTAATGGCAGGATTGGTTCTGATGACTTGATTAAATTAAATTTAAAGCAGTCTTGGCACTTAAATATTGTCAGGTTTAACAATGAAGTTGATGAGAGCATCTGAACTATATCTGGAAATTTTTCTGGATCTATAGAATTCAAAGGCATTGCTTGAATCAATCTAACAAAAGTTTAGAATTTAATTTTAAGAATTAGAATTGAATAAATGTAGATAAATCCCTCAATCAGATTGTGCTTTCTTTACTTCACATGGAGTTCCAATAATGTCAACCATGTTTTAATTTCTGATTTACTTCTATGACATATAAGATGTGTATCTACAAGTACCTCCAATGGGTACTTTTAGTTTCTTTGACTCCTTTCCCTTTATTTCCTATCCCAGTTAACCATATTCCTTTCACCAGGGATATCTGTTGGCATGTTTTCTTCCTTCCTGTCCTTACAAATTTATAACAATATGCACCCCACAGGTTTTACACAAAAGTAATTTTCTCATTTAAAATGTTCATGGACATTAGTTGTAATGAGAATGTGAAGCATTACATCTTGTAAGATGTGTCAATTTCAAAAGCCATACTGGCAGTACTGGTCTTTTAAAGGGTTACTTAATGGAAAAAAGAAATGCTAATTACGTGAAGAAAACAGAGAATGATACAAATTAAAACTGGAACAAATGGTGCTTTGTGACAGATGGAGATGAAAATAATGTGTATAATTCAAAGCCTAAATAAATAAATAAAAGAAAGCAACATGTGAACAAATGCTTAATCAGTCTGTATTACTGAAATCTCTTCTATATTTCCAAACATTTTGTTTTGTTTTGTGTACATTTTCATATCACATCTGTATGTTTAGAACTTTATCTTTTGTTCTATGAATCACCTTTTGGTAGGTTTAAAAATTGCATGTTATGTGTTAGATGCTGTCATAATCTAGATAATACATCTTAGGTGCATCTCTTTTTTTTAACACTGTTAAAAACTGACAAATGGAGTTAGAACTTCTACACAATTTATAAGTAAATTAGTTTAATAATCTGGAAAAATATATTTGTGTTTCTTTAATCAAAACTCAAATTATGGGATAATGCTGTAAAATTTCAGAAACGGCATAAATTTCTGCTAGTTCAGTACACAGTAAAATGTGGTAGACATTATTAAAACTTGACTTAATTATTAAAAAAACAAAAAAAAACAACAAACCCCAAACCCTCACAATGTTACTGAGATGTTGAGAGAACCTAAATTATACTCTAATTCTGTGCAGGAGTGTTCCCCAAATTATTGTTTTTGCAATATGCTATTGTTTTGTATTTTTAATTTGATTTTGCATTACTTCTTTGATGATGTCCTCATTTGCCTTGATACTTTATTCTTTTCGTTCTGTGTTTGCTTTTTATTCTTCTCTACAAAGCAAACAGCATGAAATATAGTAAACAAACTGGAGAAAAATGAATGCTCTGAACATTTGTCTTGAATTATTGGAAAGCATGCAATTATATTGTTATTTATTTGCTTATTAAGAACTGAACAGAGAAGATCCACATGTTCTCATATTTCTGATCAGCCCCAGGTTGTGCACAAGCTCTATGGGTTATATGCAGCAGGAAATAAGTCACAGCTTCTATGTTCAGTCTTTTCTTCTTTCACCCTATTTCAGTACCTTAATTTTCTGTTTCTTTAGGTTCATGTCATGGCAACAGTTTCTCCCGGCTGCTCGAATGTATATATAAGGCAGATAAGGTTGTGTTAAACAATGTGATCTTTACTTGTGGCTGTTTGGATCAGATAGAAGGTCTAACTTTCATTAGGATACTGAACCTGTCAGCTTTCTGGGACCTTGGGATCACTTGAAAATTATAAAGCCAAAATTTATGTTGTCAAGGTAGGACAAGGAAGTTCTGTCATATCTTACACTGCTCAACATGAAATATTTCTTAACTACTGTTCAAACCCTTCCAAGACTCTACTTTAATAAAATATTAGAAAAGGAAAGGAAAAAACCCAAAACAGAGCAAAAAAACCAAACCAAACCAAACCTAAAAAAGCAGCAACTTAGGAGTTACGAGAAATAACTTCCATAAGTAAATTATGCCATTATGTTAAGGTTAATATCTTTTTCCAGAATACTTTACTAATTAATATAATAATAGGCCACAAGCCAAACTGAAAAAATAGAAAAATTGATTTCTGTCCTGCTCCAAATATATTTCACTTATGCAAATCTTTCCTTATATGAATATTCAAAATACATATAAGTAGCTGCCTATAAACATATACACAGATCTATCTATATATATACACACACACCACACACAACAACTGCTGTTTAGCCATTTAGTAATTAACATTCATTCGTATTTGAAGATTTTATGGTTAATTCTGTACATGCTGTACATTGGTACAACAGTGCTCACTTTCTAAAGCATCTTAACTGGAATTGGTCTCAGTCACACCCAGAAGATATCAAAGAGGATTTGATTCCTGCTAAAGGATGCATCTAAGCTAGGTGGAAGGAATCACTCTTGGAGATATGCTTTTCTCTGAACAAGGGGAAGTTTCTCTGAAAGGGAAGCTAAGGCTAGATGTCTACCTGTTAGGTGTTGAATCATGCATGGTACATTCCACCATAAAAGCCCTGCATCACTTGTCTTGCCATCATTCTCCTGAAGATCTTCTGATTAAAGACTGATTGTACATTTGTCTGTTTTGATCACTGTAGTATAAAAATATCACTCCATCTTCCAAGGAAGAAGTGTGAGTTGTTTGTTAAGTGGGAGAGACAGCAGTGTCACAGAAATGACTGAAATCTTCAGAAGGGAACCTGCTGGTGAGGAGTAAAACAGCTGAGATGGCAGTTGGGTATTTTGTTTGTCTGACTGAAAGAAAAGAGTGGAAGCTCATAGGAATGACAGACCACTGTCAGTAATGAATTGCTCTGAAAGAGGAGAAGAGACATTTTCTAACTTACTTGTCATGATTTCCTTGACTAGAAAGAACATGTCATCAAAGAAAGTGTTTAAAACTTTGAACATTTCTCTGTTAGTGTTATAGTCGATGATATTCTGTGGTAGAGAGATTTTGTGATAGAAAAGGACCATTTTTCTCCTTCACACTGTCAGTTGAGAACCTTTCCCTATAGCTATGAGTGATGGGGAGAATTTGATACAATCTTCAATATTTTAAAATATTTTTGGATGAGTAAAGATATTAGTTTTTCTTAGAAATTATTGCTAGTTATTTTCATTACTTGATGTGGATAAAAGGTATATTTAATATAAGACAATCATTTAGTGATATAGATAGCAGTTGTTCCTTGAAAATAATCTCAAAGTTTCAGAATTTAGTAGTTTGCTTAACCACTTTCTTTAAGTCTTATCTGAGCATAACTGAGCATTTCCATTTACTGAAGTTATTTTAAAAATCTTAAAATACTTAGTGTACTTAATTTATCTTGCACGAGGTTTTTTATTCTGCAGTAAATCAAGTATCCTTCTGACTCTGATGTAGATTATGATGAAAATCTACCTTCCTTGCTGTAAATACAGTAACAAAACTGCTGTTTATTATATTGTGTTTGCATTTATTCCTTCTGGGAGCCACACATACTGTAATACCTGTCAAGTAATGCATATGGTTGTATTTTCATCTGAGTTAATAATTCATTCCAAACAACTTGTTTTTCCTTTCAGCTTTAATAGGCTAGTTATCTATGCTTTACAGCCATGGTCAAGATAATTACTTTGAGTCCTAGCCACAAAGAGAAAAATCCCAGTGTACTGAGGTGACCATGGTAATGCTCCTGTATAAAGGGAGAGCCTGGACTTTTCTGACTTATTTGCTGACACTGTGCTGTTTAACAGTTTTTCAGTGTATCACTGTTCAAAGGAAGGGTTTCCTCCACGACTTTCTTACTGCTGTACCCATTCAGAGAAGAAACTGTTTCAGCATTCCATTTTCTTTCACCTTTAAGCACTGTGTAGGAAATTACAGAATCTTTTCTTGGTCAGATCCATCCATTGTGGTAAACCCATTAACTGTTAAACAACAGAACAAGAATTCTAATCCAGAGAAAATGAAAGAGGATAGCAAAACACTGAGGCTTGGATTAGTCCTCTCTAATGCCAGAAGTTTGAGGGTGGTGTATCTACTACTCTGGCTTCCCTGCAGAAGGAGAGAGGCACTCAAGATTTGGATGAGCTCCACTGTGCTGCAGAAATTTCTGTCCCTTCACCAACTGTAAAGGGAACAGAGGGCAACATTCCTGTTATCCTATATGGTTGTGCGCCTACCAGGTTTTTCTTATAAAACCCTTGCAAGTAGAATTCACAGCAAAACATAATTTTAGTGACCTTCAATCCAGTCCATTTCCAAAACGTATCTGCTATTCCTTTTCCATAAATAATACATCTGTGGCTTGGGGCTCCTATGTCAAGATAGCACTTATCATCAATTGCTTTATCATAAGAGGTATTAATCCTATTATGTCAGTGGTGAAAGAGACAACGTGATGCAAATCTATCTTACAGCAGCCAAAATGAATATGAAGATGAGCACTACTGTGTTCCTGAGGATCAACAGTCTAGGAATAGTGTACATTCCTAACAACAGAGTATTCTTTAAAATCCAGTATTCCATTCAAAAAGCCCAAGGGGAAAAAAATGACAATTTGAATAACCTGCTTGAACATCCATAGTGCACACTTAGCATAATGACTCAGTTGTGGTCATCCTGTTTTAGTAAGGAAATCTGAAATACCACAGAAAATAATAATCTGCTCTCAACTGGTTAGTCATGCACAGAGTTCTTATCCTAGTTAATATATCTGTACCCTATGCTTACTATAGATGTGTATTAACCTGATTAACCTGTTTCCATTAATTGCTTCAAAGGCATTGATGTAAAATCATTAAGAAATAGTGTAAAATAAACCTTCAAAATAATAAAAAAATATTTTCTCTTTCTCTTAGCAAGCACCTTACTGAATAAGGGAATTCCTGCTCACAGGAGTAAATCAGGTGCTTTCTGTCTCTGTAGATCCAGAAGATTCATCAGTTGTGCAACTAGTCTGTGACAGAAGCATTTTAACCTTGGGCACTAGACCAGAGCTGTCTTAAAGGAAAATGCAACATATGGGATGACAGAAGAAAATGTGTGCTGTGGGAGGTTCTTTTTATGAAATATGGAGTCTCAGTGAAAGCTGTCCAGAAAATTAGGAAAATGGAACTGATCCAAACACAAATAGATTAATAGACACACTTCAGCTAGCAACAGAGTTGACAGACAAATTAGTATGTGGTTGCTACAATGAAAGATTCAGCACCCAGTTTCCATCTTGTATATTGTAACTGGCATATAGTTTGAAAAACTGCTTCATAAAACTGTATGTAAACTGTATTATGAAACAGATCTTGTATCTAGTTTAAATTCATTTAGGTGGCCATGTGAATACAAGTGAAAGGTCAGTGCATGCTACATTTTCTGCTTAACCCTGAAAAGTGATGCCTCTTGTACATCTGTTCTCTAGGTATTTCTCTGATATCCCACATATTTTATACCTAGCTACCTGTTAATTTTTGTTTAAAATAGATTTAAGTTACTGTCAGTTTAAAATTCTATGACAATTATATAGCAATCTCTTGGGAAATGTCAAAGGCAAAATCTTGTTTCTCTTGAGCTGGTAGTAGACTGCTAGTAAATTGAATGGACATGTGTAGGTAGAGTTGCCATTGTGTTCATATGGCCCTGGGTATGGGGTGGTAGGAAACTTAATCTTTTGAGGTAACTGACCAAAATGCATGCTTAAATTGTGTTTTTGAAAGTTGAGGAACAAAAGGAGAAATTTTCAGGTGGAGTATCTTCACTGTGATGAAGACTTCATTCATTGTATGAGGAATGTTTGAGTTGGTGTGCATGAAGATCTTTTGCCCTAGAACATTTAGATAAAAATATTTTTGTCCAATCAAACTAGATTTCAGACCTAGCATTGAAGAAGTAATAAAAGTATTAAGTAAAGTCTCAATTATGAAACCAATATAATTTATAACAGAATATCACAACTCAAACTGACAAAGTGGTACTTGTTAGCAGAAATGTTCATGTATCAGGAGCTTCTGTTGTGAAGTAGAATGCAGTGGGATGAAAGAAAAGATACAAGATATTATTTTCTCCATCTACCTCTGGCTGTGTTTCCTCAGAAATCTCTTGTGGACTAAGCCTGGCCAGGATAGAGTTAATTTTCTTCACAGCAGCTGGTATGGTGCTGTATTTTGGATTTATGACCAAAATGGTACTGATAGCACACTGATGTTTTGGCTATTACTGAACACCATCAAGGCCTTCTCTCTTACTCTGTCTCCACAGTGAATAGATTAGGGAGGAGCAAGAACTGGGAGGGCACACCCCTGGTCAGATGACCCAAACTAACCAGGGAGATATTTCATGCATAGTTCATACTCAGCAAGAGAAAGAGAAAACAAGGGGCTTAGTCCATCCTAGGACAGGTCATCAATCTGCCCATGAGAGATGGTGAATTATCAGCTTTGCATCATTTGTTTTGTTTCTCTCTTTTAAAATTTGTTTCACTTATTAGACAATTTTTATCTCAATCCCAAATTTTTCTTGCTTTTGCTCTTCCTTTCCTTTTCCTTAATCCCACTGTGGGTGGAAGAGAGTGAGGCTGTGTGGTTATTTAGCTGCTTTCTGGGGTTAACACACAACAGCTTGCTAGTCTAATAATTCACTTGCCTCTCTCCTATCCCACATGCTATTAAGACCTAGGAACTGTAGGGTTCAAAAGTGCTAAATGATCTGTGTGGTATTCATTACAAGTTGTGAAAGTGTATATCTTATTTCTTACTCACATTATGTGTTATGTATCACTCAGTTTTACTGTTTAGCCAGAAGAAGTCTCAGATTTTAAAAAGCATTGTGCTTTTCTTTTCAAAGCAACATTAGAAAATATGCCATTATTAGAAGATTTTATGCCTGAAAACTTAGAACTGGTAGGTTTTGTTTGCTGGAACTTGAAGTTGCTGGAGCTTGGGATGTTCAGAGCATGGAAAACAGATTGCTGACAAAATGGGAGAAGAAGGCCCCCAGATGGTAGAGGACCTTTCTGTCCATTTCCTGCAGCAGCCAACAAGGCTCTAAGTTGTGCAGCAGTTCCTTTCTGGGAGACAGTAGGGGAAGATCAGTGCATCAATAAGTGTGTTTGTTTATTTTCTCTGTAAGAGAAAACCATTTTGCTAAGCACAGACTGTGTGCTCTGTGTTCAGAAGTAAATGATGTGTATGTTGAAGGCTCTGTTTCCATACATTTACCACCAGCAGTTACCTACTGCAAGACCTGGCAGAGGCCAAGTTACTTAGGTCAATTGATAGTCCTTGGAGTAAAACACAGAAGACTCAATGAAGTCCAGGATCTTATTAAAAAAAAAAAAAAAAAAAAAAAAAAAAAAAAAAAAGAATAGAAAAAAGGCCTGGGGTCTGATGAAGTCAGAAGAAGAACTTGCAAGACATTACTTGAAAATGGCTATTGACAGTCTATGTGACATCTGGAACAATTATTGTCTTCTGTTCTAGAGGAAGTTAGGTAAACTGGTGAGAGCTTCCAACACTTGTCTTTTTATTGAAATTTCAAGTAGTAGATCCAGACAACAAAAAAGTTTGAGCCCATGGGAACTGACAGTTGTATTTAAAACCCATTCTGTATTCCTGCTTTAAGGAAGCAGGAAGTTCTACACTTGTAGAACAATAGGTGTTACAATAACACATGCTTTTTCAGCAAAAAAAGAAATATTTTTTTCAGCGTAGGGTATAATGTGTCATTTCATATCTTATAAGAAAATAAAAAACCACAAACACTTACGGATTTTGAAAACACCTCCGATTTTGGAAACAACTGTTTTCCATCACTAACAAGTTGACAAATTTTGCATAAATACTCGCACCCTTATCTCACTTTTTACTGTTCACTTCATAGTTTATGAGTGGTGAACAGACCTGTATAGAAGCTCTGTAGATGAAACTTTAGTATTTAATGCTTCTTCTTGTTTCATACAATAGCACTGGTAGGAAGGTGCTTTTCCCCTTCCCTTCCCTTCCCGGTGACTTTTAAACATGCTGTTATTTTGCTTATTTCTAAAATATGCAGTGGGTAATAAGAGGCTTGCATGTGCACAACTTCAATCTCCTGACTGCTTTTTCAGAAACATGAAAGCAGTATACTATTTTATAAATACTAGTTTAAAATTATATTAAAGAGCAAAATTTTCTTTAACTACTTGCAGTTAATTGTTTACTAAGAATTCTCATTATCCTCTGAAATCTTCTGGGGGTGAAGTTAAATTTTGTAGCTGTACCTCTTTACCATTTGTGACACCTTAACACAGGTTTCCCTTTCAAAGTAAGGAAAGAACATTGTAATGTTTTTCATCAGCAGATTGTTTACTTTAGTGGACTCCCTATTAATTGAAGGTATTTGTATAATAGTTTTGTTAGTAATAATTCTATTAAGGCAAGATGGCAGATGTAGGTTAATCCCTGAATACAATTTAAGTTTATATATTGCTTGCAGTAATGTTCATTTCCTAAGTGTCTTTTTCCTCTTCTGCATTTCCTTTCAGAACCCAACAAACACACTTTGTATTTTCACAATACAATGTTTCTTTGACTACTTAAGTGCCATCCAGGCAATTCTAACGTAAAAAAAGCCCAAAACCAAACCAAACCAAACCAAAACAAAAAACCTGAAAAAGTCCTTGCTTTTCCTAGGATTTTCTTGCTTTTCACATTTGTGTGTGCTGGAACTCACAATATTTAGATATTAAGAAACAGAATAAGAAAATGAAATTAGTGAAAACTGGATACCTGTTTTTTCCTTCTGGTTTTTTTCTTATAGAAATGCTAAATCCCTGAAAAGTGATTGGTTCATATGTGTATGTAAAAATATTATAGGGTCAGAAGGAGTACAATGGGAGTAACATAATTTTACATTTATATTAGTTATGAAACTTCAGGATTTTCTTTTGTTTTAAGAATCCTTGGATCCCAAGAACTTGAGTGTAGTTCAGGTTTTGGATATCTTCTTCTCTGAATTACTCTTTAGCATGAGTAGTTTCAGACTTTATCGAGGATGCTGTCTTTGAAAAAAAAAATTTCAGGTCAAAACATTTGTTAATTATTTGCTTAATGGTACTATAAATTGCATCTAAGACTACTCTCGATGAAAACAGGTTGTGAGTTAGCATTATGTATTCCCTGAGGTCTTCAAGATGATCATATTTTTCCTTTCCTTATATGATTAGGATAATGAAGTTTACATCATGGACAGGTTTCTGGCTGGTAAGGCATGAGCAGCACATACCATACATTCCTTTGTGTTCTGCCGTGATTTGTGGTGCAAGCCACTGCTGTTTTATCCTTTCTGTGAAATAGGCATGTATTCTCTCAGAATTGAGAGAAAGACCCAGTCCAAACTGGATAGGTAAATATAGACATAAGTGATACAGGAGAAGAGAAAAAAGCTTTGAAGAGGAAATTTGTAAAACTTTCTGCTGTGTGACTGATGTGGGATTTACACTCATCCTTCTCTGCTAGTTTTCTATTTTAAACCAAGAGAAATGTTTAGATATCTCAAAAGTCCTTAGAAGCAGAATACAGGATATTTCTAATAAAGTAAAATTGGATTTCATCTAAATATTAATAACACAAGAGACATGGAGTGGAGCTTATTAGTCCTTAGAAGCTTAGCCAAACAGATGAGTTCTATGTTTATACTAAAAGGATACAAGTGGTACAAAACTCAACTGATTTATTGAGAAAAACATTAATACACTAGACCTCAAACTTCACCACATTACAAGCTCTGTCGAAGTTTCATTATTTTCATTTATTAGAAATGAAGAGTTTAAACATCAGTGTAGCTTACTTTCACCATTTATTTGCTTCCTTGTAATAAACAAACCATGTTAAACTGTGAGACCATCAGAGCCCTGAACTATTAAACATCCAATTAGAGAGATAATTTTTAGTATTCTAGAAAGAATTGAGGGAATTTATTTTAACGAGAAATATAAAGCTTCTGAAGTGTGGTAGGGACAGAACACTTTCTTGGTCTAAATCTAATTAATAATTGTGTAGACTATATTCTGAGTGTTTTTTTTCTCCTTCTCTGCTTCCTTTCTTCCTTGATTAGATCCTGCCTCCATATCAGTAACATTTTGTGAATACTTATTTTCAAGACTGTGGCAACTATATTGAGATTCACACATGCAAAATTAGTTTCATGTCTTGTAGTTAAAAGAGTTATAAAGACCCATAGACCTTGAAATGCTGTCGTAATTTTAACTGAGGATTACTGCCCAATTCAGAATATGTTGTTTTGATAGAGGAGCAAGAAGAAACACTTTGTTTTTCAGTTGTCTTGCAATTGCTTTGTGGGAACATGAGGAGCATATTGCCCTACTAACTGAATTCCACTGCACTAAATGATTTTACATGGTATATATATCCACCATTACACTGTTGGAACAGAACAGAACTATTTTTAATAGATGCATGAACACATAAGAAAATTAGATACTATATTTGTTCTTGCTAAACTGTCAGTGTTAATTAAGAAAGTACACTAACATTTCACTTCCTAATAAAGAAATCTCTTTTGGCTGCTGTGGAGGACTTATTTAGCCACTTGTTTTGCTGTGTTGATTTTTACCTAAAGGATAATGTCAATGTACAGAATGGAGTATTTTGAATGAAGAATCCCATGAAAAATATTTAACAAATATTAACTGAATTATGTTTACCAGGTCAAAAGCATATTTTGAAAATTTTGTGTCAAAGTTGCTTGATGCTGCAAATTGATGAAGTTCACCCCTAAAGAGGTAAAAAAAATCACTGATTTTTGAAAATTTGTTCTTTTTTTCTACAATTTTTGAACAAAATTCTACACTTGAGAACTTATATAATTAATTTTAAATAGACACAGATGTTTTTGTCCTATGTGCACCCATTCTAAAGGTTTGATTTATTTTATTGCAAGGTTTTGTATTGTATTGTGGTTTATTTAATATGCATTTAATATACATTATGATTTATTAGTATTATTCCTGAACTGCTTTTACTATGAAACCAGTTAAAATAATTAATTTAAAGTTTTTCCTTTTTTAGACAACTGCAGCACTTTGCACTCTTGCTGATGCTGTGACAGCAGGAAGAACACTGTTTTCTGTCATGCAAACAAGCTCTTCAAACCTTTCATTTATCTCCAGAGTCTTTTTGCCCATTCTTATTAGTAGAAGTGCCTTATTTATTCTATCACTGTGTTAACACAATAGTATATTCATATTAGTGAGGGAGCTAAGTGCATGTTTTTAGTCATCATGACTCCTATCCAACTGGCATCTGAATGTGTTTGAAATTACTGAGTCCATAGGATTAAAAGGTACATAAATATTACCAATATTACAATTTTTAAAAGTATCTGTTGTGTGTAGATACTTTAAGGTCAGTCATTTATTCAGGAGAAGAATTCAGAAACCAACAGACCCTTGCTTAAGTCTGTTGAAGATACTCTAAAATGTGTCTAGCAGAGGTTACAAGTAGGCATCTGCCGTTGTGCTTAAACTTGTGCAGTTCACATTTTTCAAACATATATTGAGTTTTCAATGATTTTACTTTGTGCAACAGAGGAAAGGTCTCTTCAGCGCTTCCTTTTACTGCTTTTTTAAAATGCATATTCTGCTGTTATGTCTTCTCTTCCGTTTAATTAATATGTGGCTGTTATGCAATAGCACACCCATATACTGATAGAATGGATTTGTTAGTGGTATCTTAGAGTTTAGGAGTAAAATCACAGTACAAAAGAATGGTTTGGGTTGGAAGGGATCTTTAAAGACCATCTATTCCAGGCCCCCTCCCATGGGCAGGGTCACCTTCTCTTAGACCAGGTTCCTCAAAGCCCCATCCATCAATGTGCTTTCATGATATAAATGTGCTGAATAATTTTTTAGTATTTTGCAGTTTAAATTTGATACCCAGAAAGATTCTTTCCTCCTCCTCTGCCTTTTATTACCTCCCCTAGCCTTTACTTTTATCTCTTTTCTGTTAACCACACTTTTCATCTTCATAATCCCTTAATCTCTTTTTTTCTCACTTCCTATCATGTTCTTTTCTTCCTTCACTTTGCAATTTTTATCCTTTGGATATATTAAGGATTTATACTTCATATATTTTTTTCATTTTTTTTCTTCTTTTTCCCATACGCGTATCCACTAATTAAATTATTTAATTAATTAAAAAATTAGATGAAGGAAACATTTTTTTTCCTGTTTCTGTTAACATGGTAAGTTCATTCTTTCTTATTGCCATCGTGGTGTATTGGGAATTTTTTTTGTGTGTTTAAATTAAGGGGTCCTCCTTCAGCTGTGTTCTAAGATATCTCCAATCAGGCTTCCTTGTATTTTGCTCTTTAACATGCATTCTTACTGATAAACATTGATTTCTCTGTTATTTCCTTATACCTTTCCTGCTGCCTCAGGCATCTTTGTCATAGTGCATGACTCTCATTCATCATCTGTTTTCTCCCTTCATGAATTATCAACTTTGCACTTCTTTCTTGGATGCATTCCTCCTATTTTTTTTTCTCTAATGCTTTTTCAGTTAGTCTCTTCATATCTATCCATCCCCTCTTTTCTCTCTGCTCATCTACCTATTCCGCATTTCAGTGTACCAGTCTAACAAAAATGCAGTTATTGACAGTTATATTCTTCTAACCACATCAGTTCACTCTTTAAATCCTTTTGTGTTCTTTTACCTTCAGAGTTAAGTTACTTCCTATCCCTTCCAAACCTTGCTGTAATTTCTGATCTATGAACCTCAGCGTCATGCTCCAAATATCTCATAATGACATGGTGCTTCACTCTTGTTTTAGCTCCCTCTGTTAGCTTAAGGTTTGGTCTCCCTCAATTCTGTCTTTCATAACAATGCCCATTTCCTCTCCACTCTGAGTTTTCCTGTTTTCTGAGCACCTAACTTTAACCTCAGAAAAACAGGTCTCCTTCAGTCCCATTGAATCACAGAATACCAACTTCCCTTCCCAATAAAAACCACAGGCTTTCTTTACTGAAGCTGTATGACCCCCTGTGAAAGGTGCTCTGAGAGCTGATTGTAAAGGGCCCTGTAAAAATGCGGTGTTGTATAAAGGGTGATTAATATTACTATGAATTAATATTATTTCAGACAATTTAGAAATCTTTCTAATATACTTCGTGCTTTTCATCTCACTGTTTTTGACTCTCACCTTGTAATGTACTTTCTGCTTCACTAAAGGTATGATAATGAGGCATGCATAATTGAAATGAAAACCTCTTCAGAACCCCTTCTGATTGAATCTGTTGAGAATCATAATCATGCACTCCTGAAGTTACAGAAAACTAGTGTATTGATGTGCTCTGTGTGAGTTGCTTACCTAGCTGACATGCTGTCCTTTGAATTAATCTAGTTTCAAAAAAAGTATCAGGGATACACTAATGGGCTGTAAAAGAAACCAATAGTCTTGTGTACGCACGATGAAAGAGCTTTATAGATAAAGTAATTAAGCGACAATGGAATCACAGTAGTAGCTATTGGATGCATCTTGTGTACAGAAAACTTTTCCAAAGGAGCAGAAAATCCACGAGAATAAGGAATCTTTATACTTAATACACCCATAATTTTCCGTAAAGATAGATTATTCCCTGTTGTAAGTAGTTATATACTTTGATTGCATTTTGAAGCAATTTTCTGACTTTTGGGACAGTGTTTCATGACTCAGTCTTTAAATTCTGATCACAAATAATGTTTCTGACAATTTTTGTTTAGGAGGATTTTTTGAAAAGATTATTTCTTTCTCTGAATTATAGATATTAGCAAGTTCTAAGATCTGCCTTTTTTGGCTGAATAATTTCATATGTAGATAATGGAAACTAGAAATATGTTTTAAATATTAATAAGAATGCCAGGGCCTAAAAAGTTAAGAAATGGCAGCAAGAAGATTCTCTGTGCAAAATTAATATATTTTCTAATCCTTATTTGTGTGTATAAAATGTATAATTTCTAAGAGTTCAAGAGTAACCCTTGAAAACCAAAATGTCCCATTGGATCTGACATAAGATGTCATTGACCTTATTGCTCTCTACAAATACCTGAAAAGAAGTTGTAGCCAGGTTATGGCTCTTCTCCCAGTTAACAAGTGACAGGACAAGAGAAAATGGCTTTAAGTTGTGCTAGGGGAGATTTAGATTGGATATTAGGAAAAATTTATTCAGGGAAAGGGTTGTCAAGCATTGGATCAGGCTGCTCAGGGAACTGGGTGAATCACCATCCCTGGAGGTATTTAAAGCCCAAGTAGATATGGCATTTGGGACATGGTTGTGTGGTGGATTTGGCAGTGCTGGGCTTATGTTTGGATTCGATGACTTAGAGGTCTTTCCTAACCTAAACAATTCTATGAGTTTATCATTCTAAGTCTTACATGTCTGTGTGCTCTGTATTTCTGCTGAAATTAAGACATGCCTATTTCCTGTGGAAATGCCTAAAGTTGGTGTAAAACCCAATTTACTCCTTGGTTCACTGTGTTCCTGGATGGTATAAGACATTATCTCAATTTCTAAGAAAGTGTTTTTAGCATGACGGAAATAATTTTCTCAGTTTCAGTCTTAGAGAGAATGACATTTTTTGTAGCCGAAATTTTCCCATGGAAAAAAATGAGGAATATCCAAAAAGACCCACTACATTTTCTGTCTGCAGTATTCTCTGTGTTAAAATGAGTGCAAGTGCTCTGCATTATAATTGTATTCTGGGTTAGCTTGGATTTAATACAGATCCTTCTGTTATAGGCGGACTTTCAAGCTAAGGACTGCAGCTCTGGACGTCATCCAATTTTTGCAGTTAATTAGGGCTGTAGACAGTGTGCTAAATTTTGAGTCTCAGTTGTATCGGTAGTACTGTTTCCCCTGTATCTGAAGGAGGTTTGGCTATTAGCAGAAGTCTGTTAACTGAGATTCTATCCAGGAAGCCTGAAATTATATCTGTGAGCTGAAGGATTAATTTAAAGAAATGGAGGTCTCTTGAGTCTTTCTCTCCAGCATAGCATTGCATGCTGGTTTTTTTTTTTTCCAGTATTTTTTTTTATTTGCTGTCATTATAGACAGGCACCTTGGTATCTTTTCCATGTAAGGCCAGTCTTAAGACTGTCAGCTTTCTAGAAGCTACAGTTTTTCTTCTGTTATTTTGCTCTTTTGTCATGTGTATAATTGTTTTCTGGAGATTTAATTTCAAACGTTGTAATCTTTATGACTTGGGGTCGTTATAAATAATAATAGAAAATACATGCCATACATCTTTTTAGTTCTGTTATTTAGTTCTGTTAGCAATCCTTAAGGATAATTTTTACACCACCACCTGTTGTAGGAGCTGTCTTCCCTTTCTGACTTCTCACACACTGTATTAATTTCCAACTCAATGTGTATTCTTAGCTGTCACTCTGTCTTTGAGCTTCCTTCAGTTTTCATGAGAGTTATAGTTTGATAAGTCAAGCTCCAGTCATACATCATTCAATTGCATTTTTAAATTGACAATAATCTGATTTTTTTTTTGTCCAAGCATTTTTATATAAGCTGCATAATACTGTGCAATATCTAGTAGAATACTAAGGCATTTTTAACCTCTATAATCAAGTTTTATATAAAGGAATATTAATTATGGAAAAAAAAAAGATTCACATGTGGGAAATGTAAATTCAGATATGGAAAAATGAAAAACAGTCATACAATACTGCTAGTGTTCCTTCTTAAGTGCATCTGTTTAAGTTCAAGAGAGTAAGTTCAAAAGCATGTCTTTTAAAATAATTGTGAGAAACATGTAAAATATTTGACTATTGTGCTATCAATACAAAGTTCTACTTGCTAAATGTTAAACATTGTAGAGTTTTGCTATTCTCAATGTTCAATACTCAATATACATAATTGGTAGTTCCCAATTACCTATACCAGCAAATTACTATTTTTCCAGTGGAGGCAAAGGTTTGCTGGATTCCCTTACAGCCTTGCAAATTTTCACCCAGTGACTGCAGGGCTATTCTTAATTCTGTTGGTCTTTACTGTGTGCTTAATAGTAGTTTAATTTTAGTTTTGATTATCTAAGGTTATGATAGAGTCAATTTTTTATGGAGAGATACTATAAGCCATATTGTTAATTGAAAAACAACCTAAAAGGGAAGCAGATGACTATGAAGCAAATCAAGAATTCCCATTTCCCTCTCAAGTATCCCACAATGTTAAGACTACTCTAATTTCCAATTTCAATTCTGATTAATTAATTAAAATTAATAGTTAGAAGGAAGAAGGAGAATAGGAGCCATAATCACAGCAGAGAAGCAAAACTTAGGAAGATTAGTTGCAAGGCAAATGTGTCAAATTAAAGCAGTACATTTTGAGTGAAAGGAAAAGCTGTGGGAAGTGAACAGATGTGATGGAGAATACTGGGAAAGCCAAAGGCTGAAATGTGAGCATTTAAATACTGAACAATTTTATTAAGGATACAAGTGTATGGATAAAGGCTAAAATAAGCATACTATTATGATTATTGATAACAAAGATGACACATTTCTTTTATATTGTTAGGAGGTGTTATAGATTTCACTTCAGGAAGTCTTCTGTTAGTAGAATAAAATGAGGAAGAATGTTGGTAACTCTTGCCTTGAAAAAAAATGGTGCTTTGTAGAAAGTTAAAAAACTTTCCGTTATGTGTCCGTTATGTTTCTGCCCTGCTGTAACTCATCTCATCAATTAAGGGCTTCCAATCTGTGTCTGTCTCCCTTACGAAGGCAAGAAACAAATGTGTGAGAAAAGGATATATATAAAACTGTTAGGACATAGTGGCCAAGACAGAGGAATAAATATCATGCCTATAATTTTGGTTGTACAAATCTTTCAGGGATTTTTCTGTCCTAGGAAAACCAGAGCCATATATTTTGTGACAAATTCTCAAGTTTTACTGCAAGTTTAGTCACTATGACTTTTTCAACCTTTGAGCTGCTGAATCCCATAAGTAGACTATAAGAAACTATGGTCCTCAGTGGTGTAGGACCTTGTCTTTATGCCTACATGAGCCTTTGTCATGTTGGTCTGGAAGATGTATGTGATCAGATAAAAAGGCCATTGCTGCACTCTCGGGCTTGATGAGGGAAGACCTGAGGGTAATGCTTATTTCCATACCATCCATGTTTAGTCATAGGAAGGATGAATAAAAAAATTAAAACAATATCCTGGAAACCTGCACATGATAGTTGAGCTCAGATAAAAAGGGCTAGTCTGGTAAGTAACTGCTTGTCAGGCATGAATCCTAATGTTGTACCTATGCAATGTTTTATTTATGGGGTTTTTGTTTGTTTGTTTGTTTTGTTGATTTTTGGTTTGTTGGTCTCTTGTTTGGTTGGTTGATTTGTTTAGTCTTGTTTGTTTTGCTTAGTTTTTTTATTGTTTTTGGTTTTTGTTTTTTTTTTTTTTTTTTAACTTAATGTGTTAGAAAGGAATTGTCCAAGTACTTGGACTTTGCATTTATTTTGTGTCTGGAAAGAATTGTATCTATTGAAGTAGTTGATGTTGTGTAGGCATGTGGGATATAGAGAAGAATAAAAATAAAAGTTGACCTTTGAGGTGCAGAAATAAAGAAAAAACTAAAAAGTTTTGGGTTTTTTTATCAGTTGATTATGCCAATCAAGTAAACGACAGCTATCCTGAGGTAAAAAATAATTTTTACTCTTAGAAAAAACTAATGCCAATGCCTAGTTACTGATTCTATCCCTGTACTCTGATAGAGAAAACTGCAAACTAAATATCATATTACAAGATGATGTGGTTTTCTTTGAATCAATGGATTTATTGAAGCCGTTGGGGTTAAAGTTTTCTGAAGCAAAGCTTAGAGAATCCTTTCTGAGCTATTTAAGCAGAAAATCATTCTATTGACATCTTGGTCCTTCCATGTTCCTCTGGGGTCTCATGCTTTGTTCCACTTTATATACTTAATGCTGCTGTCATTGTCTGTATTTCCCACTTAGTTAATTCCTTTTGATGTGCCTCTTATGACTTTAGGAGAAGTCTCTTCTTATGTACTAAATTTTCACCTAAAATCTTCTTGAAAACTCACAGCTTTTGGGCTTATGCTAAGCTCCTGAGGTGACTGGACTGAGCAAAAGAACCTTGAGTGTGTAATCTAGAAAATGCTTGGAGGACAATGACTGCCATTCTACAGCAGCTGCCCAACTGAAAAGAATACACAAACCTAAAAAATTTCATAAAGCAGCAGCCTTGGAAGAAATTCAGGTTGCAAGGCAGGAGCCAAGTAAAGATATAGCACTGTAACAAGATGGTGAGTTGCAGGAAAATGAATCCCAGGATTAACAAGCTGCCGAATTTATGCTTAGTGAACTGTTAAAAACCAGTGAAGGAGGGAAATGAGAGCTATCAACAGCTGCAGAGTATGAGAAGCATAAGAAAATGAGAGGTGCAGGCAAATAGAATGGCTTAAACAATTACATTTTGGAGTGGAAAAGGTTGGAAACATTATTTTTTCAGTTTTTAATTAGACAGACTGTGATTTGAAAATTGAAAAAAGCAATCAGAAAAGCTGTGAGAGTCCGGTGTCTTCTGAAAAGTCAGTTAAAGACTCCTGTGGCTAATGTGCAAATTGGAGATATTCTTTCCTAAAATGATAGAAGAAAGACACTGAAAATATTATCTAGGTGACTGGCTTTATCATGATCCATGTGTCTACACCAGCACAAGAAGTGTGGCAAGGGAAGAAGTACTTGTGGAAAGGGGCAGTTCTGTCATAGTCAGCCCTAAATTCATTTGGAGTGAAGTAAAAATTAGACAACAAATACCTTTTCAAAAAGTGAAAATTAGTTGCATTAGCAAATTGTGACCCACTGAATAATTCCATGGGTTTTATAAATCTCATCAAGCAGTGCTTTCATACTTGTATTATAAGCAATTATAAATATGCAATCTGTGATACTGTCTTGCCATACGTTAATGGTTGGAGCAAGTGATTGTGAACATGCTGGTGAATACATGGTATTTTGATTCTATTTTTTGTATTAAAGTAATTTAATTAGCAAAAAGAGGTATGTTTTCAGGGAAAATTTAGTATGAGTGTGCTGTATTGGGGAAAGCATTTTGAACTCACAAGATATCTTAATTAGTTTGAGTTTTATTTCTTTATTCAATCTCATTGTCTTTAAAAATTTGAAAGTTGTGACAACAGTGTACTAGTTACCAATTTCTACATAAGTTCCTTTTAATGTTGGAAAACAAATGGAAGTTTCTAGGTGGTATTGGCAATACTTACCTTGTTTTTTGCACTGTGAGTTTACCACAGTACCAACCAAGGTTTCTGGACAGAAATGTGTTCGTAGATGCTGGACATACCATAAATACCATAATACCAGTGAATACCATAAATAATAAATAAGCAGAGTTGGAAGAGGCACATCAGGTTCATCAAGACCAACTCTTGGCTCTGCCCAGGACATCTCAAGCATGGCACCACGTGTCTGGCAGTGTCATCCAAATTCATCCTGAGCTCAGACAGGCTGGTGCTGTGATCACTTACTTAGGCAGCCTGTTTTAGTGCCCAACCCCCCTCTGGGTGAAAATCTTTTTCCTGATTTCCAACCTAAGCCTTCCCTGACTAGCTTCATGCCATTTCTTCGAGTTCTGTCAGTAGTTATGAGAGTGAAGAGGTCAATAGCTGCCTCTTCTCTTCCTTTCTCAAGGAAGTTGTAGACTGCAGTGAAGTCTCCCCTCAATCTCCTCTTCTCCAGGCTAAACAAGTGACCTCAGCCTGGCTTCCCCCTCCAGACTCTTTGCCATCCTCATGGCCCTTGTTTGGACACTAAGAGCTTAATGTCTTTCTTGTGCTGTGGTGCCCAAAACTGCCCCCAGCACTCGAGGTGAGGCTGCCCCAGCTCAGAGCGGAGCGGGGCAATTTCCTCCCTTGCCTGGCTGTGATGCTGATCCTGATGCTCCCCAGGACATGCTTGGCCCTCCTGGCTGCCAGGGCACAATGATTCATTATGACTGCTGCAAGCAGCCACACAGCAGAACCAGATCAGCCACGGAATAGGTGTCATAAATACAGAGAGATGGGAATGATGGAGTTGCCCCAAAACAAAGAACTTTTAATGTAAAAATAACAAACGTAGAAACCACATGGTACAAGGGGCAACTTCCAAAGATCTTGAAACCCAGAAAGCACAGAGGTATATAGATGAGGTAGAGAATACAGGATCCAATCAATAACAAGGATAAGGAACAGAGCCATGTATGTAGCTGGCCACTAGCCAACCATATATTGAAACCAAGAACAATATCTTTTTTGTAACAAACTAGTTAACATATTAGTTCCCATGAGACAACTCTTCTTCTATTCTCTTACAACAATGTAAAGGGTGTCCTTCCTTCTACCTGGTGCCTCCCAGGGTTTGAAGCTGAAGCTCTCTGCATCTGCAGGTGAAGTCAGCTCCCTGTCCACCCCAATTTCCACAACTCATATTCAGTTTTCCACCTCAGATCCCTTTCTGCAGCACTGCTCCTCAACATCTTCTGCCCCAGTCTACACAGACAATCAGGGTTGCAGAATCCTGCACTTGCCCTTAATTTGTTGTGGTCTCTCTGCAGTGTTTCTCTGCCCTTGAGGGAGTTGACAGCTCCTCCCAGTTTAGCATCATCAACAAACTTCCTTAGGGTTCCTTCAAGTCCTGCATGCATGGGGTTAATAAAGATGTTGAAAACAACTGGGCCAAGGATGGAGCCCTGCAGAACCCCACTAGTGACAGGTCACCAGTCTGATGTTATCCCATTCACTATAACCCTTTAATTTTCAATATTTTGTTCTCCCTGTACACAGACTGTACCGAAAACCCTGAGCTTTGAATTCAGTGTATTACACAGTTGTTACAACTTTGCATGCAAGCCTTTGAGGGTGAGCAGCTTTTGCTGCTATTTGAACTAGCTGTTCAAAATATCCTAGAAAGCTAATCTGAATATTCCAGCTACCAGGAAGAATGAAGAATATGCACAACAGTTTTAACTGATTTACTGAAAACAAAAAGTGCTGCAAAGAATTAATGACTTCAAGAGGATAAGCAGTAATCTGTGCTTCTCAAAAGCTTCATAAAACTTTGTAAGTTAATAGAGAAAATATAGAAATAGTGATGAGATGAGAGTGAGTGAATGGGTGTCATCTCTGAGGCAAGACATAATAAATGTGTCCAGCTGCATATAACTGGTAGGGAAAGAATTTTGAATTAGATTCGGGTAATGATGTGTAGTTGCTGATGAAATGAACATATTCATTGAAGAACCATAGCCAAAATGTAGAATACAATCTGTAAAAAGACTTGTTATAAATCCACTGGTCTCAGATCTATAAAATTAATATTAGGGAAATTTATACTGTAAAAGTTGTACTATTACTATATAGATGGGCACTTAAATTGTACTATGTAGCACTCATTTATACAGTTATTGGTACAAATTGTAATTTGTACAGTAGTCTGTTGAAACCTTTCAGAAGTGTTGAGATAGTATCTGAGACCAAATTCAAGTATCTGCTTTGAGCCTCAGATTGCTAAATTCTGCAAGATCAAACAAGACTCAAGACTACCATAACAAAACAAATTGTAATAATGAAGTCAGAAGTTAACTTGGAGCACAAATAAAAATTCACACATAAGAAATATAAAAATAGAACCAAACCTACTCCAGGTTGGATAGAAAGGTTGAAAGAGTATCAATCCAAGCTTGATTTAAATAGAATTATTGCAATGGATACTGAAAAAACTTTTGTAACTCTTTCTGCTTGTGACAGTCTTTGCAAAAATAATTTCAGTGTCCAAATTAAAGCAATCAATCAAAAATTAATTATGTATCATCAGATAGTCTGCTGCTAGAAGTGTATAAATTTATTGTTCAGCATGGGTTCTTGCCAGAATAGCTTTCCTTTATTGTATTAAAACATAGGTGAAAAGTTGGGATTTGCTGATGGGGAATTCCTGAAGTCTAATTACCTTTTATTTTTATCTCCTAGATGAATTTATTTGAAATTTTTTTAGCTGTCAATACATTTGTAAGTGTGAGAATTCAAATGTATTCTAGAATTTACTGGCTCAACACAACATGTAGTTGAGGGTTTGGATGAGTTTTTAAATTATGTTTCAATCACTATAATTTGAATTTTTTGCCCAATCAGTCTGGGTCCTTGCAGGTAAGTAGAAAAAAAATGGATTGCATTTCACCAGTAAGCTGCTCATTACTGGTTATGTATTCTGCTGAATTTAAAGTCCTTTATTTATATGGAAGGCTGGCAACATCACTGATATTATGGAAGATTTGAATTTGTCTTCAATTCCTCAGAAACTCTTCTTGCAAAGGCTAAGCATGTAATTTGATAACTACAAGCTGTATCAGAAAGCACTGGCAAAGACTGCATTGTGTTGAAGCAAGCATTCTCAGCTCCAACACTTTTGCATTTTTGAGGAATGATTCTGAAATCATAACATCATTCACCCTAATTTTGTTAAGCTGTTTAAAATTAAAAAAAAAAAAAAAACAACAAGTTTGTCCATCAATATTGATTCAGCGTAAATGTTCCATTTTGCTATCCTGTCCTTTATTTATAAGAGGAAACAATGATCCCTGTCTGAGAGAAGAGTGATTGTTCTTCTCCATTCCCTACACTTGAGCTCATACGCACTCATGAATTCATAAAATAAAAAAAAAAAACCTATGTGGAGATTCATGTGCATGTCCGCATGCATTCTTTTTTCCCCTCTTTCTTAAATATTAAGATTGCTTCTGTCTTCTCACCCAGCTTTCATTATTTTTAACAAGCCAATGGGCTGTTTGTACCATGTACTCTCTAAAATAACATTTGCAATTTCAATGGTAAATATGTGTGCATATATCTTAGATGACTGTGAGAAAAATGCTTCATATTCTTCATACTGTCTCTCAAAACAGCATTTTCTAACCATCTGAACTGACCTGGCACATGACAAAGATTTTATGTATCTTTGAGTATGTTTCCCTTATAATATTAAGTAATGTTCAGGTTCTTTTTAGTAGGATAATTAGTGGGGTTTTTTTTTGGAATTAGTGTATTAGCACTATTAATGAGCTGCTATAGAGTACCACTAAAAAAGCATTATTATGCCTCTTATAATTTTCACTTAGAGTCTCAGTAACTTATATCTATTATAATTTTAATCTTCAATTAGAGTTTCAGTCACACATGCGAAATATTTGGCATTCAATTTCTTCATGTTTAGCCTCTATTGTAGGAAGAATTTCCTATCTCCATTTAAGATATATTGGTCAGTGGCAACTGACCAATTATTTTCATTGACTTACTGGGTTTTGGTTTAGGATCAAAACATTATTTCTTGAATGCATACAGGACTGAAGTAAAACTAATCTATTCTCTGGAGAATGCATTGCTAATGATGATGATATAATAATAAATGCTAAATAGTATCATTTCTATTAACTCCCTAAGTCATCTGAAGCCAATTCAAGTCAAAATAATTGAAAAAGGTCTATTTACTCAGTGTTTGAAATAGAACAGCTCAGCTCTGCACAAACAATGTAAACTTACATTCAGGAAAAAGTATTTATCAGAGTTTTCCATCTTGAAAGCTTTTGCAAGCCTATCAGCAAGCCCATCGTGAAAAGCCTGAAGATTCTTTTGAGGCACTGTATCAGGAATGGCTGCCCTGGGCTGCAGCCAGCTTGAGCTTCCCAGCTCTTGGTTTCAGAAAATTTGATGAAATTTTTGATGTTCCATTAGCATTAGGCAGTTCTATCCCTTGACGATGCCAAAAGCGTTGGTAATATAATGTTAGTAACTTAAAAAGGCAGGAGGGGGAATAAAGTGGTTTAGGTCTCCTCGCTGGAGACTCAGTGGTTAGGATCTAAATTTGGCATGTGTTCTATAAGTTTTCTTTAGGCATCAGTATGGCAAAAGACAAGTCACAGTGCTTATCTATTTGTTCTTCTATATTTTGTAGTGTGTTTATGTTTTGTACTTTAAATCCAAACATCAGTCCATGTTAAATCCAATTCTACATTTAGCCATTCAGTAGATGTTGTGGAAGCCCTGGGCAAGAACAAGAAAGGTCACATTTAAAGGTGCAGTCTCTATTACTCCTCAGTGCAGTCTGAAGTATAGCATCATAGAACTACAGAATGGTTGGGGTTGAAAGAGATCTTTAAAGTTCATGTAGCTCCAACGCCCTGCCATGGACAGTGACATCAATTTGCTCAAAGCCCCATCCAGCCTAGCTTTGAACACTTCCAGAGATGGGGAATCCACAGCTTCTCTGGGAAACCTGTTCCAGTGTCTCACCACAGTCACAGAATGTCTTCCTTATCTGTAATCTAAATCTTCACTAATTTTAAAACCATTATCTGTTGTCCAATCACTGCAGGCCCTTGTAAAGTCTCTGTCATTTTATCGATTCAGTTTTTTCTTTTAAACACATGGCTGAATCTTCACTAAACAGTAGCAGAGAGCAGCTAATGTTTGGTGTTGCTCTTCAATAGTTTTTTCCAATACTCCCTTGTTTCAAAACATACTGCAAATTGCAAAATAATTACCTTTGTTGAAGAACATCTGTAAGTAATGTGCATGTGCAGCAAGAATGAACCTTCTTGTGCCCATCTACTGCAAATTTGTTTTGTTTTCATTTATTCTGGAGTGCCTTATACGAGTAATTTTTAGGAACATTATAGTGCTTTAACATGGCAGCTTCCCTTGTATCCAGCAATAGAGATCTGTGGAAATGACAATTACTTAAGAAGAAAGTAGCTTAAAAAAAGATTTCTGAAACCTCTGGTGTAATCTTAATGCATTCTAAACAGCTGATTTCTTGAGTCACCTGACAATGAGAATGCTTCTTACTATGTTGTTGGTTTAAGGGAATGCGTCAGACAGCTTTCTCTCACAATATATAAAAAAGCCAGCATCCAAACAAAAATTCTTTCTGACAAAAGCTG
This sequence comes from Toxostoma redivivum, assembly GCA_013397375.1. Classification (NCBI taxonomy): domain Eukaryota; kingdom Metazoa; phylum Chordata; class Aves; order Passeriformes; family Mimidae; genus Toxostoma; species Toxostoma redivivum. The sequence goes on from VXBI01009992.1 coordinate 38,663, forward strand.
TGACTTGTGTCAAAAGTGAAAATTAAATGCCAGATGGATAATTCAATCTAAAATGACACTTTAGCCTTGAGGACACTCTACTTTTTATTTTTTTATTGTTCAGTCTGTAATTAAAAGCCAGACAATATCCCAATATCTGAATGTAGGTCAGTAGAGAAAGAAAGATGCACTACTATCTGTGAAATAAAAACGTGCTAAGAAGTAGCTACTGATGAATTCCAATTTTCATTAACTTTGATCTATTTCCCGGTGTTGTAAAGTTAAGAGAAAAGAATCTATCTGGGTAAAACTCTTAAATGAGCACTTCTTTAAATTATGCATATAAAAATACATTTAAATATTTTCTGAATACATAACAAATTAGGAGGATGATAAGTGGAAAATATATTTTCTGCTCATTTTTACTCATCAGTTTTTTTTTTCTTCTATAGGGTTGATTTTCATGGTTGTCTCAGTATAATTGACTTAAATTAAAAGGAAAAATTGAAAGGAAAAAAAAATCAAGCAGTAGTAGCTAGGTAATCTCAGATATTTCCAAATCACGGTTGTTAAACTTTCTGTTAAAAAATAAGCAATACAATACTCTTTTTCAGAGAGGGGTTAGTAAAAGAAGGGGAAAAGGAATGCACTAAAATAAGCAAGAAAAAAACTTTTAAAAATCACCAACTGAACTCAAAACAATTCTTGTATCTATGCATTATTTGTACAGCCAATTATTTACTTAAAATGTTCATATGTAAAAACATTGATCAGAGCAGTACAAACTGTTGTAGAAGATTAGTTTTCAGTTTTTTTAAAGCTGCTAGGCCTAAATCCTTATGATTCTCAGTTTTATGGGAAAACTTAAATGCTGGGCTTTTAATCATACAGTTTTGAGCTCTAATGCAGCTGTAAGCCATCCACAAAGGCAGCTGTGTAACAGTTCTAGACTGAAGCAATAGCAGAGATACACAGCATTCTTTTCCCATGAGCAGGTTCATTCTGTATTTACCATTTAAAGGAAATTCCAAGTGCATTCATTAAGAAATTGTAAATCCACATCTTGAGCTAGATTTATAAAGTGTTTCGTATGTGAAAACATTGATCGTGTTAACAAGCTGCTATACTTAATTGGTACAGCAAAACTATATGTGCTAGTCTATTTGTAAAAGAAATACAAAATATATTACATTTCTAATTCTCCGTGCAACATTGTTAGTATCACATAAAACAAAGTAAGTTTTCACAAGGATGATGTGAAAATGGATACATTACTGAACGTAGAAAGAGGGAAGGCAGGAAGGCAGGAAGGAAGGAAGGAAGGAAGGAAGGAAGGAAGGAAGGGAGGGGGGGAGGGAGGGAGGGAATTATAATATAGGGTAGTTTTACACATTTCTTTACCTGTCTCTATGTATGGTGTCTAAATAATGTTTACTGGCATCTGTGGGAGGTCTTGGTCATTAAAAACAGACTGACACATTTTCATTTTTGATTCTAGTGTTGTGGACACAAACATAATGAAAAGGCTGACTGGCATCTTAAGGGAAATAGGGGTAGGTTGAACACATGTTTTCCAGGTCTATAATTAGGCTGAATTTGCAAAAATGTTAATTCTGCTCTACTATGATCAATAGTAACAGTGTTTCTTAGGGATTTCAGATATTTAAAAGTTTCAGAGCAAAAATTGTTTCTTTACTTTATGGCCTATTCCTACTAAAGTAGCTGAGAGAGGAGTGCTCGATGCTGGTTTGAATTTACTAGAGCTTTCCTAGCATAGCATTTTTTTCAGCATTTTTCTCAAAAATACTTTGTATTCCACACATGGACATAATGTGTATAAACACTGGATGTAGAATACTTTGATTTGAATATCCCTTCCCTCTTAATTATTTTCATTATTAATAGCTGCACATGTGAAAAGTACAATGAACTATGTCATATCCAGATAGTACATGTTTTTTTCTATTGTCTTTCTGGCTGCTCCAAAAAACTCAGTTTTCATTTTATGTGCCCAAATCTGTCAAGTAATACGTAGCTTAATTTAATACTAAATTGTTAAATACTGTATTGTAAAAGCCTTTGTAAAATTGCAAATTTTGTTTGCAAATGTTGACAGTAGGCCAAATTTAAAGCTGTAACAGAAGACTGGCTTCAGGCCTAATTCTCTGCCACAGCTTAATGAAAACCAAACTAAAGATGTCCTGATACTTCTTTGGAGCTTCATTGCAGATGGCTAAACTTATCCTGTGTGATTAACTTCATCAGCCTCCTGTCAAGTAGAATGGAATCTAGTAAAAATACGTATTTAGGACGTGAAGAGGTAAGAATCAGTACAGCTTAATGAGCCCTGCACCTACTTTATCCAATTAGTGTTATTGGAGCAGCATTTGCCAACAAGTTTCTCAGTGATTAAAATGCTGGATGCTAGAATATTTGGCTCAAACTTCTCTAATGCTGGCAGTTCTTGTGGCAACCAGTGGTCACACAAAGTTCTTAGGTACATTGTCTAGGTGATATACACCCCTGGAAAGACCACAGCTTCAATATGCTGTTAGAAATTAAGTAGAGATAGAGCTCTCTCATCCCCAAAGTAAACTGGATTTTGTTGTTATGACTTTCAGTGATTGTACCACTGAAAAGGACCTCTGAGTCCATGAGTCATAAAATGGTGCAAAACTTTCCATTTCATGTAGCAGAAATTTTGCAGTCTGGGATTGGTCATAGATGAATGTCAAGGATTCTCTAAAGCATTCTCTTCTGGCATCAGCTACAAGACCTCCATGGCAAATAAAGTCCTGATGACTTGAAAAAAAAAAACAAACAAACTNAGATTTTAGACCTACCCTGTACATCAGAAGGAATTTGGGAATAGTAGATTTTCTCGTTTTGGTTTTACTTCAGTTCTTTATTTTCCTCATAAAACTGCATCGGTAGATACTGAGAAAAGAAGTTGAACAAGATACAATGGTCTGGCCTCTCTGCAATTGTATCTTGACATTTCATGTAACTTTAACTACTTTCTGAAGCAAAAACTTGCTTTGTAGAGATTTTTTGTATGTCTCAGCTGTAGATTTCCTTACCTGCATTTCACAGTCCTGATGCAAAAGTTTTATAAGAGTTTTGATGCATCATGTTTTGTGACCATCTAACAGACTGAGCTTCGTGATGCTTAAGGCATCTGAAGGGGATCTACCCTGAGATAGTCATGCATGCGAAAGACAATTTAGTGTGTAAGCCTCTTTTATGAAAACTTTAATGCTTAAGCAGTTAGGAAGGAATTTGGTGCCTGAAAAACTCTTTCTACACATTTGAAAGTATAAGCATCTAGGTCATGTCTGTAATGACTTGGGGTTCTATGTTTCATATTCTGTGTTTCAGTAAGAAACAAATGGACTGCTTCCTTTTGTTTCTCCTCTTTAAACAAAGGACCTTAAAATCCTTATCTAGGAATAGACTTTGTACCTTTCATCAGTGGAGCTATTCATCCAGAAGGGTATTAGTGAATGAAGAAATCTCTCTTGTACTGGGTGATTTGCCTTAGGAAAGACGGTAGAAATATGCCAAGTGGAAGCAGCAAAGCAAAGCATTTGAGCAAATTCAGGTAGCTTCTGTGTGTATGTGTAAAGGTACAACATTCACAGATTAGATCTACATGCTTTAATATTATTATACAATGTATTGTGAAGAAAATGTTTGCACTGCCTTTACCAGTATAGTTTTTGATTATTTAAACTAGAGATTCAAAAAAATCCGATTTTCTTCTCACTGTTTTGTAGTTTGATTTTAAAATTTGTTTTAATAAATGAAAGGCTCTGTAGTTGGTTTCACAGTCAGACTGAGATTATTTAATAGTGTTGTTCAGTGGAATGAGAGTACAGGATCTAAGCTTCTCATATCCGGTAAGAATATTTTAATGAGTCCAGTATTATATTTGAATGTTTGAATTTTCAGTGCAGCAGCAGAATGCTTCTTTATTTGAGAACCAAATTAATGAGATTTAAAAAACGCTACAATTACACTGTAGTTTATTTTTAAAAAAAATCCACGTTTTGGGCCAATACAAAATTCAGTTCCTTCAGTTTAATCACTTCTGTTTCTACCAAATTAAGTTATCATTATTTTGAATACTTAATGGTCTTGGTTATCTCAACTATATTTCAAACATAGCCCAGACAATATTTAAGTCCTAAATGATTTATGTCATTCAGTTTATAGAAAAAAATCTAATGAACTGCTTTGCTCTTTACTCAGGACTGCCAGTCATTCTTTGCAATTACTCCCTGGTGTTATAATGCTCTGGCCTCTGCAGTCGTATCTCAGACTTTCACATAACTTTAATTATGTTATAAAGGAAAAAAAAAAAAGATTTTTTAGCTTTCAGCATTAGTTTTCTCATCTACAGACTTGCTGCAAAAGTTGTATGAAAGTGTTTTGATGCATAATGATTATGTGGCCATCTAGAGTGATCCTCAAAATGCTTAAGGCATCCAGAGGAGAGCTAGCCTGAGATAGTCATGTATGATAAAACTACTTTAGTGCAAAAATCCCTTTTTTGAAAGGGGCCAGGAGGGCCAATGGTATCCTGGGGTGCATTAGGAAGAGTGTTTCCAGCAGGTTGAATGGAGTGATCCTCTCCCTCTACTCAGCCCTATTGTGTCCAGTTCTGGGCTCCTCAGTACAAGAAGGAAAAGGAGTTGCTGGAGAGGGTCCAGTGGAGGGTCACAAGGATGATGCAGAGACAGGAGAATCTTTCTTATAAGGAGAGACTGTGTGAACTGGGCCTGTTAAATCTTTGAGAAAGGATTTCATTAATGCATATAAAGGCAGGTGGCAAGGGGATGGTGCCAGGTCGTTTTTGGTGGCACCTAGCAACAGAATGAGGAGCAATGGCCATGAGCTAAAACACAAGAAGTTTCACCTCAGCCTGAGAAAGAACTTCTTTACATTGAGGGTGGCAGAGTACTGGTACAAGATACCCAAGCAGGTCATAGACTCACCTGGACAAGCTGCTCTGAGTGACCCTGCCTTGGCATAGGGGTTGGACTAGACGATCTCCGGAGGTGCCTTCCAACCATAAAAGTGGTGTGATATTGTGATTCTGTGATTATTACCTGATAAATACTCTGAGATGTCTCAAAAATGTGGTCACATCTGCAAGTGTTGGAATTCCACTGTGAATGAATGCCAAAAAATGCTCAACGTTTTTGGAAGTAGATGTAGGTAAAGGTAGATTGTGAAAAGCTTTGCAGGATGAGACAGAAAGATCCTTGAAAGCTCATTTTATGTGCTACAGGGAAAGCTTGGTGAAGAAAATATGAACATGTGGTCAAAAATCTATCGAAGGAGAACACATGTAAAATTACAGTTCCAGGTATTTCAGTTTTATTGTGCATTGAAGAAGTCCTAAATGCACTGTACACTGAAGAAAATGCATTGTACAAGATGAGTGGTTAATGCTGGATGCTGTTTTGGCAATCCCTGCTTCCTTGGACTGTTTACATTTAATAGGTCAGAGGTTAGATCTGCATTTACTCATTGTGATTGCTATGTCTGGAGAGCAATCCTACAAGTAAATACAGCTTTTGGTACACCTTCTGTAATCTGCTCAGTTCTCTACCATACTTGCACTGGTACCAGGCCAAATATCACTAAAAAAGCTAAACACTCTTAAGTTGTGCTTTAATACCTAAGTTGCTTGGTTGCTGTTAATGTGTTAAAAGGAAATAATAATTGTTAAAAACTAGGAAAAAAGAAAGTTGCTTTTCTACTAAAATATGACTGTAATAAAACAATATGGAATATTCATGCTGGACAACAATGGACATTGCTCAGATGTGAAGAGGCAACCAGAAACTTTCGTGAATGGATTACCTTTCCTTTGAGTTTTTAGCTCTGAACTCTCTCCAGATTCCCAAGGCTATTTGCCATTGCTATCCTCTGCCAATCATATTCTTCAATATCTCTGATTAAATACCTTAAGAGTATTCACCATTTCTTCTTGCATGTGCAAGAATCTTCTGGTCTTTTTCTAAATCCCTAAAGAATTTTTTTCTTCTGTTCTTATGTTTGTCATTTCTCATGGCCATGGTTAAATTCACCCCACTCTCTGGGCCGGGGCACTTTATGTTCAGGTGGCTTCCAGTGGCTATCTTTGAAATGCCAGTCTCTCTGGGAAAACTCAGGGCACAATGGAATATTAAAACAGAGATCTGATCTGGAAAGAAATATTGAGCTCAAAGTCAGAGCCTAACAAAATGAAAAGTAAATAAAGCAATCACACATGGAGCTGTACATGTGGCAATGCAAGCCAAGGCAATGTGTTTGAAAGCTGAGGCATTTGGAAGAAGTAGTAGGAAGTTTATTGGCTTGTGTGACTTCTTGAGTGCTTGTAACTGACAGCAGACTGTGCCCAGCATGTGCAAGCCAGAGTACTAGTTCAGGAGAATTCATCTCAGAAGGAATGAATGACTTTACAGGAGAGCTGATAAGAGCTAATAAGCAACTTGGCAGGTTTGTTAGTTTTGCCTCTGAAACAGATTCATAAAACAATGTGGTCCCAGCAACAGATATATTAGTGCCAAAAAAGCCATTAATATCAGCAATTAGCTAAAGACAGGACTTACAGATGCAATCTCATTCATGTTGAATGTTCAGATAAACCAGATAGATTTGTCTGTTGGTGCCCAGTGGGCTGGCTAGCGATCCATCCTTGCTGGGCAACAGATTCTCTAGGATCTGAGAGAGCCATCAGGAGGTCACAGATTGTGCCACAGTGATTGGTTAGTGAGACCTGTGCAGAGCAAGAAGCAACGTTGGCCAAGTCCTCCAGACATATAAAGGAAGCTCTTAAGATATGTCAACAGCCAGGGTTGCAAGCAGGACATGGCCATGGCATGGCAGTTTGAATGCAAGGACACAGCAAAGGTGATGGAGCTCTGCCAGCTTGACCAGGAAGCAATGGTGCCCACCTGGATGAAAGCCATGACCTCTTCTAAGCTCTGCACCTACCATAACTGATAGAGCTGCCCAGGCTGAGCTCCTGGTGGGAACACACTGCTGTCCCAGTGCCAGCTGTGGGCTGTCTCTACCAGACACCAGTACTAGCCAGCAGTGGTGAGCACCCCTGAGAGATGTGTGCCCAGCTGGTGCCAATGGCATCCTGGCCTTTGTGAGAAATAGTGTAGCCAGAGGGACCAGGACAGTGATTATTCTCCTGTACTTGGTACTGGTAAGGCCACACCTTGAATCCTGTGTCTAGTTTTGGGCTTCTCCTTTCAGGAAAAAGCATTGAGATGCTGGAGCATGTCCAGAGAAGGATGACAGAGCTGGTGAAGGGTCTGGAGCAAGAGTCTGATGAGGAGTGGCTGAGTGAGCTGGGTTGTTCAGTATGGAGAAAAGGAGGCACAGGGGAGACTTTATTGCTCTCTGCAACCGCTTGAAAGGTGGTTGTAGTGAAGTGGTGATCAGTCTCTTCTCCCAGGTAACAAGTGAGAGGACAAAGAAAATGTTCTCAAGTTGTTCCAGTGGAGGTTAAGATTCGATCTTAGGAAAAATTTCTTCACTGAAAGGGTTGTCAAGCATCGGAACAGGCTGTCCCCAGGGAAACAGTGACTCAGTCCAGGGTGAGTCACAGTCTCTGGAGTAATTTAAAAGACCTGTGGATGTAGCACTTAGGGACATGGTTTAGTAGTGGATTTGGCAGTTTTAGGTTGTGGTTGGATATCATTAATTTAAAGGTTTTCTAGCTTAAATGATACTATGATTATATGATGTTAGGGTTCTTGTGAGAGTGATGTTGTCCTATGATTTCCAGCCTAGATATTTCCTTGAAAAAATGCATCAATTTTATGATGTCTATGAAGGTAGGGCTGTTCATCTGGATGGTGTTTTGGTCTGGGGGAGAAATATGAGAATAGGACTGGTGATCCTAACTGGCTTTAAAAAAAGCCAGAACCTGCAAAGAACATGCTGTTGAGGACTTGTGAGTTTCTAAAAAACCCAGAGAAAAAGCAGGCTTGATTTTGGTGCCTGTTTTGTCCTTCCTTTCAAAATGCAGTCAGAAGAGGTGGAAATAAAATAAAGATGGGTTAAATGCCATTGATCTGTCTGTGATTGGCTTTTCCATATGATATAGGTCTGATTTATTGTGTCAATCAAAGTTGCTTATTAAATAAACAATTCATTCTGCATTCACCCCTTTAAACCAAATCCAGCTCTCATAGATCAGGACCTTCTGCATTGCGTTCAGATAGACAATCTAAACCATACATGGATCAGGATAGTGTGTCCTAAACTCTTAATCCTTTTCTCCTTGATGCCCAGGATGTAACTCCTCACCATCTGATTTTTGAAATCATTGTTTACATCTTTATAATTCCTTTGAACATATTCTCTTCAAGGTTTTTCTATTTCTATGCCTGAAGGAGAGGCAAACAAATGACTCTGTGAACACTTAGTCCTTAAAACTTTATTTTCTTGTCCTTTCCTTTGATTTCTGTAATATTTTCAATATAGAGATATTAAGATCTGGAAAGTGTAGAGTCATGTGCAAATAGCCCTATATAATGACTGGGTGTATATATCTTTTTCTGTGACTGTAGCCCTTCTGTGATGGGTTGATGTACATGATAGCAGTGGAGATTTTATGTGTCAGCAAGATATCCATGTGCAGAATGTGGCAAATCATCCTTCATTGTTCATCATCTTGTACTTCATCTGTACAGTAACTGACAGCTGTGGTGTTCTTACTGCAGCCTAGCATCACAAATCCCCCTAAACTAGATAGACCATGTCTCTATAGAAGTTATTTAGGCAGAGAAGACCTTTATCTTTTATAACTTTTGTTTGTTTATGTTTTACTCCATACCTGCCTTTCACGTTATTAGTCTGGTAATGACCTTTTCTTTTATTTGCATCTGCTGTTCCCTTGACCTTTTTTCCAGCCCAAGGACTGTTTTTCAACATAGGCAAAAGTGCTCTTTTTTTGCTGATATGTGATCATAGATTAGTAGTGGTAATTTTTGTAAGCAGTACTCAAAATAAAACAAGCCTATTGGAAACAGTGGAATCTTTGCATGGCATGTCAGTGAAGTCTTCATATTATGTTGGTTACCTTGCATCTTGTATCTGCAAATTTTCTGGTTGGATTTCATAAAACTTTTATGAACATCTTTTACTACAGAAAAACCCCAAACCGTAATTGCAATTAATTTCTTTTTGAAGTGAGGCTTATAAGTTACAGAAATTATATGTAGTTTCTTAGCCTGCCTTCTAATTATTGGAGACACATAACTTTCTCAGTTAATCTTTTGTTTCTTCTTCAACTTCCAGTGAAATAGTGGAGTCATGGCTGTTTGCTCACTTTCTTGCCTTTCTATCTTTTGTGTTGTAGGAAGCATGACACTATTGCAGCTTGAGTAAAAGCATGTTTTTGCTGAGTAGCTAAGGACATAGTCAGGACAAGGGTGGTAAGTAATATCCACAGTTAGAATAACTAGATGAATTCCTAGGTATACAAGCACCCTTTTCATTTTTAGCTGAAAAGTAGAAACACAGCTGAAAGTGAGTTGGAATGAGGGGGGAAACCAAACCAAACCAGAATACCTGGTTGTTTTCAGCCTTTCTAATTTTATTTTTTCCCTTTATTGTGTCATGGTAAATTGCATATCTTTATGTTCTGTGTCAAATCATATATTGTTTATTCTCCTGTCTTCTTTCTAGAAAGAGAAACGCATGCAGTGGAGTAGGAGTTTTCTGCTTGAAGCTTTTTCTTTATAATGCATACACATTTTGTTTCTTTATGTCAGCAAAATACTACACCCCATTGTCCTAAATTCCCTGATATTCTGGGGCATGTTTATGCTCTCAAAAAGTTTATTTGGCATTGTTTGCAAAAACTGCAGTTCTCCAAAGAAAATTATTTTTTCTTAGAAGGTGAAGTAATTGATTTCAGTCCTTATCTGGTGCTTTGAAACTTGATTTGTTCTCAAGCACATTTTGGAGATTCCAACATAAAGATGACAGTAAAGAACTTGAGTTCTTTACTATACACTGTAGAACTTACATTTAATAAGGTAGCCTGGTCAAGCTTCATATTTAATTACTTTTTAGCTTTACATATTTATTAGGGAGTTTCCTAGGTACTCAAATATTCCCAATATCTCCAGGCAATTCTTAATTTTACCATGGGAGGAAAATGAGGTGAATAACAGATAAGAGTTTTATGAATAGGAAAAATCTCTAAGTTGAGATGAGGTACAAATCACTTTAAAATTAATATATAAAAACTGAGTTTTAGCAGAAAACTCAATAGTACAATAGAACTAAGGCCTTACTTCCATTTGTCACTCTGCTCCTTCAAGGAACTTTTCCTATGGGATAGCTTGTTCTTTGGGGGAGGAGGGGAGGAGGAAAAGTAATTTTTGTTTCAAGTTTGGGATGCTTATTCTTCACCAGTGACCAGTTTTTATTCAAAGCACTTGGGCTAGTTTGCTGGATCGTAGTAGCTGTCTTGAGTAGCTAGGAGAGTGTTCTTGCCCATTAGTACTTACTTGCCTATTAGTACTTAAGACTATGCTGTGACAGTACTTCTACAAGCAGCCTTTAATTTATGAAAAGGATGAAAAAATAGTTGCATACAAGGGAGATCACAAGTAAGAGGTCTTTTAAGCAGTTTGCCAGGAACCTGTCTGTCCTTGTCATGAAGTACAACCTTACCTTATGGTCAACTTCACTGAAGCCTGCAGAGAGAAATGGAACAAGAAGATGGCCATTTGCCCTTTATTGACTAAAAGGAGAATGTCCCTGAAGAATCTGAAGTTCATTTTTAGCTACCTCTGACCTAATGTACCATCTTTATCACATAAATTTTTTCACCAGCCCCAGGTATGTTCATGCCTCCAAATGAATCTTCATCAGCTATGTGTACACGCTGAACTTTTCCACCTCACAGCCTTTCTAAAAACTTCTGAAATCTTACATTCTGAGTGAATGTGAAAATATATCTTGCCATCAACAGTTAAGATTTCAAACTGTGCCTGCCATAAGCACTTCTGTTTGACTTCTGAAGACTGTAATTTGAAAGTCTCAATGAAACTTTCCCTATTTACAGAAACTCTAAAACAAGTTTCACTTTTCCATTTAAAGCTTCAAGAAAACAACAGAGAATTTATAACATAAATTGCTAGTTTCCAAAGGTTCCATTTAATACTAATAATGTCATTCTGAAGCCTGAGCAACTCAGCTAAAGAGAAACTATTTACAGCATACTGCTGTGATCGTGGTGACAAAATCCCACTGAGAGACATGTTTGCACATTTTCCAAGTCACAGCTCTGTTCTGTTTCCACAACACATATTTATTTCCTCCTCAATTCTTTCTAACAAAAAAGAATGATGATTTAGTGTAAAAATAATCAATTACACAGTAGAAAATAATGGTCTGCAGTAAGGTTAAAGTGTGGGTCTGACCGTGTATACCATCTCTGTACCACAGATTGGACTCTTTATTGAATGTTATGATGTGATCTGGAACGGCAAGAGGGGATTTATATATTTGCTGGAGATTTATCAGAGTATGTGTTTAAATTGATTTAGCTTATAGTGATATAAAAAATTTGTTGGATTACAGAGCTTCAAAGTGCTTTTCTATTATCTTTAGCTTTCCCAGAGTTTCTTGACACTGTTCAGTTAACGTATCTACTAAGAACTTCTCTCCCTGCCTCAAGGACTGGCTCATCAAGTAATGGTTCTTTCTGCTGTTTGAAACATGGGCCAAGAGTACTCAATGGTGTGTTATAATAGGATCCGTTTCTGCAGTTTTTGTGCACATCGTCCTATAGGAAAGATACCCATTGCCTTCCACAAGCTGCAAGGAAGCCTGATAAATCAGCAGACTTAATGGTCACATTGTTCAAAAAGACAGAGGTGGTTTTGGTAGTCAGTAAATTCTTGATTGCTTGAGGTGCTTTGCACTGCTGTGTTTGCGAAATGTGCAATTGGACCAGGATTCTGACATCTTCACTATGTTTGGAAAGAGGGAAAAGTAATCCTCCTTAGAAATTTTCAAATTTTGAATGAAATAAAAAGGAAATTTATGTGTTTTTTTGTTTTGTTTTTACTTTTTTTTTTAATAATGTTTTTTAATCATGGCATATAATTTTGCACCTGTCTTGAAAAAGGCCAAAATAGTAAAATAAATGCTTTCCAATAATTAAAGGAAAATGTTTTACCTTGAGGTAAGGCAAAAACAATGTGGAATACCAGTTCCCAGATAAATGTATGTATAGATATATGATGCATCTATAAGATGGAACTTTGTACAGTTGGTAGTAAAGTGGCATAAAGAAAAAAAACAAACAACCCCTGCCACTCCATTATGGAAGGCCTAATATTGCTGAGATGTTCTTATGCATAGTTTTAATTGATCCCTCTTCCTTATTTTAAGGAATGGGTATAAATTAATGAGAAAAAAATATTTCAAATTACAAATTTGTCAAGTGTTTAAAAGGTTTGATTGTATACTGATCTTTATTTTATTTTTGGCGTAATTATTCTTTGACATTGGGTAAATTGTAAATATTTTTTAAAAAAATAAAAAGGAAAATGCTTATCATTTTGAGAAACTGGATTTTATCACACTGATAAAAGAATACATATATGAGTAAGCATAATATTCCAGAAGAAATAGTTGCCTGTTTTGTTTTATATACTGCTGTATATGTTTATGTTGCTATTTAAGTGCTTGGATGGGAAGATAATAAGTCCTTGTGCACACACAGTGTTTCTGTTGTAATAATTTGTAATTTACATTAGAATAAACTGGTAAAGAGGCACTTAGAAAGCCTTGAAAATATTTACACATCCTGCACTTTAAAAGTTTTAAATCAAGCAGAATATTTGCAGTTAATTAACATTCTTAGTAACAAGAGTAGTCAATAACTTCAAAATTATTAATGTCTTCTTGAATCCAGTGTGATCATCTGGCTTTCATTTTCTGACTGGTTCATCATTTTTAGACTAAATTATATGAATTATTTATGAAAGCTAAATAACAGATACCATCCCTTACTAAGAATAATTCACATATATTAACTGCATTATCTATTATCTAAACTGCTGTCCTTTCCTTGTTTCTGTCCTATAATAGCAAATGTACCTTAGAGAACAGAGACTGTCCAGGACTGCCTGGATCAAAGGTAATCTTGTGTAGATTTCAGCTCTGCAATGAATGAAATATATCTCATGTAAAAGAAAAATCCTAAGGATGAGATGATAAATAGGATTTCTGTAAGCAATAGTTAGAACAGTATGGAGAAGTTTTTAGTTAATTTTCCCCATCTTGTGCTCTAAAATATTTTGTATTCTTCAAAATGGATTGTGAAAGGAATAGCAACTGTTCTGTGGCTTATCTAAATTAAGGCTAAGGTGATTGGGAAAAAAATGCATATCGTCTATATTCTCTAAGACCTGAAAGAGACAAACAATTTTTATTTCCATATTTTATAATTTGTAGCAAGACTGGTAGTCATTAAAAAAAAATCCATTGCACCAAATACAGCTTTCCTGAGACAAAATAGTCTTCAAATTGTATTAACTCTGGTGGAGTGTTTTAGCTTGGATATTTTCTAAATATATGTACCAGTGTGCTCATCTGAATTTGCTATGAGAATGTGACTGTATTAATTTCTTTTTCTTAACTGAGTTCAAGATAGGGCTGTGCCCAGCTTAAGGAACATTGGTTGGCTGTTCTTTTGGGGTGACTTTGTAGCTTGGTATAGGCCATGCTTTGGACAGGTGAGCAGGGGTGGTATATGTGTGTGTATATGTAGTGGTAGTTACAGATACAGCTGGGGTTTTATGTGTGTGTGTGTGTGTGTGTGTGTGTGTGTGTGTGTGTGTGTGTGTGTATGTAAAACAGTGTAGACATACAGCTTGACTCATTGTTTTGTCAAGTATCATCACAAGTGCAAGGCAGCTGAAAGATGGAACTAAGGCATCACATTAGACAAACACTTAGAGGCCTATGGTGCCATGTGGAAAATGAGAGTCAGTTTTTACTCAATGGCGTGCCTGTCAAATAAAAGTATAAATGGAGTATCTCTTTCACCATCTATAGGTATAAACTTAAAAATCAAATCATACCAGTAGGAAAATGAAATATATTTACATTTAGTCTGGACATTGAATAGTTCTTAAAAGAAGGATGAGAATTGACAGTACTTACTTGTAATGTTCATTATTACCCATTCGGGTTAATATATTGTGATTAATTTAAACATATTTTTCCTGCTAGATTTTGTGCTTTCCTTGGATCCTGATTATTTTCTTATTTTTGTGCAGGAGAAAAAGTGTACTAAAGGGTCATCTAACTTTGCCTATGCTTGTTAGTTGAAGACTTTAATGAAAATCTGCTAATGAAACACCTGAAGATGAATCTGAAACAATGCTGATAATTTTGTTCTGATTGGCTGGCTATATGTGTATATTTGCCTTCTAGATATTTATATGGACTGTGAATGAGTAGGGTGTAGGACTGAATTTTTTTTATAGCATGTATCTATAAGCAAAGTGACAGCAGAGTTTTCTGTGGTTGCTAATGAAACAGAGAGTACCCTTCCAGAGTTTACCTACATTGTACAACATTGTTTTAATTCCATAATGTAGGACTAATGTAGGGATTTTTTCTGCTACAGGGGAGGAAAAAAGTTTTGCTAATGAAATATTTAAAAAAAAAAATTAACAAAGCATTTTACTTGTTATGTAATCCTGAATTGCATCTGTGCTTAATAATCTGATATTTGAATTAACTTGTTATCAGCAGGGCATAATGACTGTACTGGCAGGGTTTATTTGAGGGTCTTTCCAGACTTTCCATTCAGAGTGGTTTGGCATCCTCAGTTGAATTAGTAGGTAGAAATAAAGAAATAACTGGCCACTGAGTAAACCATTTCATTTTTAATAAATCCCATTTATTCAAAATGGTCACTGATCCAATACTGAAGAGTAGACATAGCATCCACCTTGTAGCTGCCTACATGATGTAGGCTCCCTGTAGAGGTAGGTACCTAGGAAAGGGAGAGGACCAGCCAGGCAGAAGTGGTTCGACCTACCCTATTTGCAGACTAATTGCATTCTTTGTAGGGTGCTTTGGATTCTTTCCAGATGATTAAACCCACAGCTGGGTCTTTTAGGAATTGTGTTGGTGTTTGCCAGACAAATAACAATTTTTGTTTGTTTTTTGTTTGTTTTGTTTGTTTGTTTGTTTTGTTTTGTTTTCACGAAACTTGTGTTTGCATCACTTCTGTTATGGACAGTCTCAATATGAAGCACCACTAATGCTATAGTCTAACTATATGGACTTTGTCATTCTGAAATTTTGTAGCAGACAGGCAGCGGTCTGCCACATTCAGTATCTAAAGGTTAAGGTCTTGGCTTTGTGTGTCATAGGTTTGGGTATGTCCTAGTGATGAGCTCCTACTGTATTTTTTAAAGATTTTTTTTATTTTTATTCACTCAATGTACCACAAAAATACAGCGGTTAAAAATCTCATTTAAAATCTTAGTAGAAGATTTTGAGGACAGGGAACCAGCTGAATTCCACTGTCAGTTCAGTTGATATCTGAGACCTCTTTTCAAGTTGCCTTTTGATGTGTACTGTATTGACTTATGTGCCTTGCCTCTGCAGTCCCTGCCTAGCAGCTCTGCCACTGAAGCCCAAACAGGCAAAAGTTCTTCTCATGGAAATAGAGGGTCAGAGTGAAGGGGGAAAGTGGGAAGAAAAGGGCCATTTACCTTTCTTGAGGAACTGAAAGCTGGTCAGGATGCGTGTCTGAGATCACCCATCACCTCAGGCATCACTCACTGGCTGTGAAATCTCAAACAGGAGAACTTTTTGGCCTATGGCATTATAAACAAGGGGAAGAAGAGGCTGACTGGTCAGAATCCAGATTTGTATTCTGACTGGTTAATATTTAACTATATTAAGTTGATGATCACCACTGACACTAAAGAGGTTGGTATGTATGTCATGTATCTTTAGCATCAAGCATTTTAAACTTGAGTCAAGTTAATTTTCTAATATGAGGTCCTCCCTATACCTCCTCTCATACTGCAGGGTAATTCTGTCTCCACTTTATTATGTTTTCATGTTTCAGTCTGGACTTCTAAACACCTGAGCCTGTGTTCATTACAAATCAGACATTTTTGTAGCTTCAGTCTGTTCTTAATTATTTTCATGTTAGCAGAGATCTCCTCAGCTAGAAGTAAGAATATTTTCTATAACTATTACCAGGAGCTAAAATCTTTAAATTTCTTCACCATGCTAATGACCTACTTCTATACTGCTTTCTACCTACATTGGCCTTTTTCACTATGAAATGGGAAGATCATGTGTGGTGTTTCAAAGCAACTCAGATAATCCTCTTTAAAGTATGAGTGTCAATATCTGTGAGACAGAATATAGTAGGATTTCTTCAGAATAGTGGTTTTTGCTATAGTTCTACTTTGTAATCTAGTTAATTCATAACCAGTACTGGATTTTTTTTTTCTACCAGTATTTACTACTTTTGCAGTATACAATAATTTATTAAGTTTTAAAGATTATTATACCTACAGTATTTGCATGGGATACATATCTGCACATTATACCCAAGCGTTTATTGGAAAGTCATATCTAGTGATGTTTACTATTAAGTAATTTAATTATTTGCTTGATATTCCTGTTATTTATTTGCAAAGGGATTACTTAGTTTCTATTAAATTGCTACTGATTTCTAGGGGGAGAGAATAATTTTCAAAGCAAAGAAAACTTTCACTCATCTTAGACATACTTATACACTTATAGATTCCCCACACACATCTTCAGAGATGTACAGATTCCCCACAGTGTCTCACACATATTGTTTTCAAACTGAAAAGGGTTCTAAACACTACGGTACCTCAGATCCTCGGAGAGACACGTACTGAAAATACTTGTATGTCATTAGTGTGTTTTTCTTTCCTGTTCTCTGCTTTTCCAAATGCAAGTAATTTGATTGATCTTTTTATGTCTATTCAGCCATTTTATTTACCATGTTTTATTTACATTTATTTAATAGCTGTGTTCCTGATGGTGGAAGAAACATCTCTGGAGATATTTCAGAGGGTCTGAGGGAACTACCTACTGCTGTCTTTTTTGTTGACTGTAGAGGAAGTTGAGCCTACCATCATTATGCACCTAATAGAAAGTTAGAAATACTGAAGCCAAGCATTTTTGCCAAGAATTTACATTGAAACTACACTGAAAAATTAATTTGTACATTTCTGTTTTCCTTCAGAACCACATACTACTACCTGATAATGGCTATTTTGGGCATGTTTCCTAAATCTATTTGGCTGTAGTTTAACATTTCTTGTTTCTTAAAGTTATTTTATTTTTGTCAACTGGCCTCATATGTATAAGTAGGTCATGATGGTTGATTTTACAGCTCTTCATTTCAGATCCCAGTTACAAATTTTTCACTGAAAATTTACTCAAGGGTTGTTTGTGTTTGTTTTTTGTTGTTTTGTTTTTGTTTTTGTTTTGTTTTTTTAGTTTTGGGGTTTTTTTGTTTTTGGGGTTTTTTTGGTCTTTTTCCTAATATGTTACTTTATTTAGACTTTCTTGTGCTGCATTTTTTTTATTACCTCACCTGATATTCTTCTCTGGTTTATATTTAATGCATATAAATATATTCCAATTTGAAATTAATTTTTCATAATCTGTAATATGTTAATTATTTAATAATTATTTGGAACTTCCATAATAGTTTATTGTTATATTTTTTCTTGATTATCAAGCTATTATAATTCTCCATTATTTGTGTTTCTTTCACCTTCTCTATCAAAATTACCTTTTTTCAAGATAGTAATAAAGCATTTTTTTTCATGCTTTGTTCTTTTTCATTTTCCTAAATTACCTGTGCCCCACAGTATTCAGGTCTCATTTAATCTCTCTTGTTACCATGCAACTGTCATGATGCTTTAAAACTGCCTTTATATTCTAATACTGATGAGTTTTATTTCAAAAGTTATTATTCTTCTCATGAATGTCCATTGTCCTTCAACTGATTACATCAGAAAATATTTTCCTAGCCTGGATTTTATTTTTATCTCTTTTCAACTTTTTTATTGACACCTAATATATCTTTCTTTTGTGATTTTTCAATGTCCACAGTAATTTTAAACTTTTCCTACAAGCTCTCTTTAGCAAAGGCAAAACGAGGACTATGAAGGCTTAGCTGCAATCCATTGTATCTGTTCTAAAACTTCTTTCTGTCCATATAAACCAAGTTCAAGGGCACCTTGCTTAGCCTGAAATCTCCAAAATTTGCAATAAGCATCATATTTTTTTTTCTGCTGCTGAAATATGGTTTGGAAATGACAATAGATTTCTATAATAGTCTGCTTTTTGTGAGTAAAATAAAAAGAGCTTTGCACCATACAAGGTGGATTTTTCAGCTGCATCAGAAAAACCCTTTCTGTGTAGGTAGTATTACCTGAACTATGAAGTCTGCACAGGTTGCTGTTTTCTGAGAAATTCTGTCTGACTGTGTCTTGCAAACAACTCTACTTCCTGGATCTGAAAAGGTCGTGGATATGAACTCAGGATGTTTGCTCATCCTGGTCAAAAAATAGGGATACCTGAACATAAAACTTGAGTAAACACGTAGGCACTGAAAGAACTGCCCAGACAGAAGGTTTTGTATCTTCTATCTGCTTCTGCTGGCAGAGTTTGGAGTAAGCTGAAGATGTATTTTGGATCTCGTGTTATAAAGTTAGATCTAAATGTTTTCATTTAAAGCACAATATAAGTTTGCATTGAAAAGGAAACTGAATCCAGTTCTGAACCCAGTAACCTATCTTTTTATTTTACTTATTTATGGAACAAAAATAGATAATCAGAAAACACATGTCTACTACATGCACAAGAGCATGTCCATATGATATTTTTCATAGAGAGCCAGTTTAACACTGTAAAATTGACTGGCATTCAAAGCCTTCTTAAGAACAGAGAACTCTATAGCTCTGCTCATGATGTTGTTCTGTAAAGCACAGTTACAAGACCTCCTGTCTGTAGCTCGGCCGTGTTTGCCTTAGATTCTCTGCTATCCTGTACTGGCAAATTGCTGACACAACCCCACAAACACATAGCCTAAGATACAATTTCCTTTCCAGAGGCACGTAGGGACATGGATTATGAGTGGAATTGGTAATGCTGTGTTAATGATGACCTTAGAAGTCTTTTCCAACCCAAATGATTTTATGATTCTATGACTTTAATTGATGCTCATCAAGAAGTAATGGTGTTGGTTTTAAAATGTTTCTATAAAACACATATGCTTTTAATTTCATTGTTCCTGAGATTAAATGTCTGGACAGACCCTGGTATAGTGTATTTATACAAAGAAACATTTGTACCACTGTCGAAAGAGATGGTCCATGCATCTACACTGAAACTGACTAAATATTAATGCTGCTACCAATGTCTAAACAAAACTGAGAGCTTTGAAGAGAGAAATGAGAGGGAAAAGCACCTGTTAGAACACGTAAACAATTCAGGACTATTTTGTTCCACTGTGGGATAATATTTATCTGCAATTTACTTAGACATACTTGATTCTTTAAAGATTAATGGAGCTTCACTGTCAACACGTCAATTCCTCTTTAACACTACTTCTCTCTCCATCTCCACTTCAGAAAAAAATAGATGGGCTGCTCATTTTATCCAGTTTATATTACAGGAAGACAATAAAGAGCTTCTTTTTCATATCCCCTTGGAATGCTGCTATCCCAGTCTTCTTTTTGTATACTTTTGAATACAAGATTCTTAACCAAATCTGTATAGGCTCCTTCTCTCTAACTGCTGCAATGAAAAAGAAAAAGGTTGCTTCTAAGTCTGAATTGACTTCTATACATGTAATAATTAATACTAATAGTGCTACTCATAGTAATTATTGTTACTGTTATTAAATTATTCAGCTACATATCTAAAATATCTGTACTACTCAGCCTGACAAGAGGGTTCCTCTTTATATTCTTAAGCATGATGTTTTCTTTTTCTCTTTTTAAATGTATGGAAATTCCTAGTTAAAAAGGATAAGCCAAAGCTTCCCATTGCATGGAGGCAACAGAAAGAAAAAGCAGATAACTCTGAAAATATACAGAAAATCATCTAGTCCACTTTAGCTGGACTGACTATTTCAGAATTAAGCCCTATTAACTGTATGCAAAGTGAAGACTGGTAGGATTTAGGTATATTGGGTTGTGTCCCCGGTGTTTTATGGTCAGTGGGATTTTATGGTAGTGGGATTAAGTGCCCTATCATTTTTCTCAAGAGTCAATAGCAGAATTGCTTTGCATCAAGCAAGAGTCATTTGAATGGGGGAACCATAGTGAATGAAGCAGATTTATATTAAAATGCTTGCAATTCAATTTGCTTTCAGACTAATGTGTTCCCTGAGGATATTTTTAGCTCTAATGGCAATAAAATCATAAACTTAAGTATGACAGCTTGAAAATTACATGGAAAATAAGAAGATTCCTTGTAGATGAGTCTGTGTTTTCTACTAACAAATCACACCTGTTCGCCTCTAGGCTGCTATCTAGATCTAGAAACTTGAAATTTACCATTTCTTTTACCTGCAGCATTTTGTTCTTTACCTCTTTGGTATGAATTTGCCTCATGTCCTGGCAGTGTGCTCACCATTTTTTTTCTGCCTTGCCCGCAAAAATTCTTCTGAACATGGAATCTCAGATTCAGGCAGTTGCTCAAAAGGTTCATCCTGATTGAAACAGTGCCACATTCCTTTTCTTCTTTATTTCCTTTTCTCAATTCTGCTTTTGATTGTCTGAGCTGTACTTAAGAAAGGGAGATAGTATGGAGAGTTGGTTGACTTCAAAGAAGGAAGTCTGTGCATGAATAGTAAAGTAAAATAAATTGGTGGTCATCACAGTGGGAGACAGCAGATACTGCTTAGTCTTAGAGTGCTGCTTGACAAAAAAATAATGACTCATTAATGAAAAGCAAAGCATGGTTTTAAATACCACTGGTTATTTTTGTACTGTAAGGGTATTCATCTATGTGAATAACTAAATCTTGTTGCATATCTGATAATACTGGATATCGGTATAGAGTATACATAGGACACATATGTCCTTTTTGAAAGATGCTTACATCTGTTGGTCAGAGACCTAGTTACAGTACAAGTCAAATGGAGCCTGCATATCTAAATAATTTTGTCTGCTGTATTTTGTAAGCTCTCAGTCAGGAATATACACCTTTATTTCCTTCTCTGTCGAGAAAATTGCTGTGCAGTTTCTTTCTGTTGGGGAGACCTCATTGTGGTCTTCAACATCCCTATGAGGGGAAGTGGAGGGGCAAGTACCAATCCCTTTCCTCTCAGAAACAGCGTGAAGCTGCTTCAGGGAAGGTTTAGGTTGGATATCAGGAAAAGGTTTTCACCCAGAGGGTGTCTGGGCACTGAAACAGGCTACCCAAGCCTGTCTGAGTTTAAATGTGCTTGGACAATACTCTCAGGCACACTCTCAGATTTGATTAATGAGGCTGTCCTGTGAAGGGCCAGGACTTGATGATCCTCATGGATCCATTCCAACTCAGCTTCTTATATTATTCTATTTGTGTATGAGCTATTGCATGTGCTGGATAGAGACATGCTAGAGATTTTTATGCATGCTATGTTGAAAATAGTTCTAACTTTTCCATTTCCTTGAGTTTATGAAACATGCCCCCTTCACAGTAATTTCCTACTTCATATTTCTTGTTTTACATCTGTCTCTGCCCACCAGTGCAGACTCAGATCAGACATCTTACTTCCGACTATTGATTTAGCTACAAGTAGGACTAAAGAAACTACCCAAAACTTTTTACTCCTATAGAGTGGAGAGAAACAGCTTTCTGCTTCAGCAAACGCTTATACATATTTATTGACTAGCTTCTTTGTGAATGTTGTGATGAGCTTGCTTATCAGGGAAAATGACTTGAAGTCGTCTCAGATCTCAATATCTGTGATTCCAATTAGGAATTTAATAAATGCTGAAGCCTTTTAAATCTTTCACTTATTCATAAAGTAGCATGACAATAAACAGCTGGTGATAGTGGAAAAATTCAACAGGAATCTTCTGTCTAGATTAATTTCTTTTTTTTATTAGATTGCAGAGCCTGCATCTGCGACCATGACATGTGTGACTTCAGAGAACTCATTATTACTTCCATTGTGCTCTAGCACTTTTCATCCTTCACAGTCAGAGGTGGTGCAACTGCTTTTGAAAAATTTCCATGCCTAAAGGAGGGATAAATATTCTTTTATAGTTTCACTCCCCAATAGGACAGCCAGGTCTTCTTAAGCAGAACAATAAGAGTACAACAGCTTTAGAGAGACACATATACCTGTGTTTCATTTTACCTTCTTACAGAAAGATAAACTAAGTGTTTTCATGCCTTAAAGACTAAATGTATTCTGGCTAAAATTCTTGGGAGACTTCTCAGCCCCCTTGCAATATCTGAGGAGCTTCTCTGAGTTTTGCAGATCTGTCACAACTCCTGAGGCCTCTTGTGTAGTACTAACTGAAGAACTTCCCTGAGTGTCAGGAAATTGCAGCGATTCCTGCGCTCCATGTTCCCGAGGCTTGCCCTGCCCAGTTGCAGTGTTTAAGGCAGCATGATGGACATTTCAAGAGGGCACAGACTTGCAGAACAAGCAGATATCAGAAATGTATGCACAGGTGCTGCTGACCTTGAGGCTTCCAGATCATTCAGTTACTGGATGTATTAAATGTATCAGAGACATTGAATTCAGAGACACTGAATTTACCATACAAGAAAAAAAATGCAAAAAATTCTGTATTTATGTAATCCAGCAGTTGCTCAGTATATTTGCATGTGATTCTGTGTGAGGAAAGATGGTAGTTTTTGATATTTGAATCAACTCAAACTTTTTAGGTAACTATATACCATTTCCAGAGATTGTTTCCTCTATACATTTTTTTCATCAGTTTTGTGGTCTATTTTGCTGTAGGAAACAAACAGGAAATGATTACTTTGTTTGGGTTTTTTTTTTTTTTAAATAAATTAGTTTCCCCAATATATGGGAAATTATAGCAAACTAGGTCGTTTTCAAGACTAGAAGTATTTTTAGCTTTTTAGCTGGATGTTTATTATATTGCTTTCTTATGTGAGTAGGAGAATAAGTAGAAATTATTTTGATCTGAAGTGTGCAAAAACCCTTAAAATTTTGGTCCTGGTTACAAAAAATTTACATTTTTGTCAGTGACAGAAGAAGTGTATTTTGGACATGGCCTATGAGGACTGGGACTAATTTACAAATATACAAATGGAGCCACACATCATGCTGCATTGCTCTTTAAACTTCTGCAGCATAAGTCCTGTCTTTTCAGTCTTTTAAAATGTCAGCCCTAAGGTTTTTTTTTCTTATCTTGAGGTCTGTTTTATTATAATATCAGATCCTAGAGAATTCTAGACTTCTGAATTACTTCATCCATCATACTGGCCAAAGATATTATAATGCTTGGCTTGACACATATAAAAAACCCTCTTATAATGCTTATGGTGCAGCAGGGGATTTCTACACTCCAGTTTTCTCAATTAAAAGATTGTCTTCAGAGTACAAGATTTAATGTACTTTTGATCATTTGGCCAGTTATTATAGACTTTTTCTTACTGGTCTTTTGCCAGTCATTTAGGGAAGAAAAGGTTGATTTTTTAACAGAGCAAATGTATTATTTATCATTATCTTTTTCTATAGATGAAATTTCCTAAGGAAAGATCATGAGTGGAAATAATCCAGGCATGCTGGTATTGAAGGTTAAATGTTTTCAGGGAAGATCATAATTAGAGATACCAGTTTCATAATTTTATGGTTTGATTTTCCCTTTGAGCATTTAGGTCTGTTCAAGGCTATGAGGACTTTCTGTCTGAATCAGTAAATTAGAGCTATTTATCATGGGAAATATGAATTGGAATTCCTGTATATCTTAAAAAATGTGTCATCATCATCATCAGTAATGAAACACTGGTGAGAAAACAAATATTTTGTATATTTGGAATGGCACATGAAGCAGGCTTTTTTCTGACATAATATGTGTTTTCCCTACAGTGCTTTTTTTTTTTTTTTTTTACACCAGTGATTGCCAGCTCCTCAGCAAAACTTCTGCAGCTCCAGTAATGGAATTTTTTTCTGAATCACAGTAAGAATTATCTCTGCTGGAGTTCACCTCTGATAAATTCTGTCAGCACAATGTCTATGCTCCATGAAAGTCCTGTTTCAAGGGTGAATTTTAGTCTTTTGGATAACATGTACATCTTGCAGCTAGCAAACTACTTGTACTTGAGTACCCTTGTGCATCCAAATCATGAAACTGGTGGAAGCCTGCCAATTTTATGAAGATTAAGGTTTTTGCTAAATGTACGTTTTATAATACCCTTTAAGTGAAAGAGAAGAGGCAGAGGTTTAAAAAAATAGTTTATCATTGGAAAAATAATAATTAAAAAAAATCCCACCCTACAAAGAGAGCAGTACCTTATAAATGTATTTAAGTCTTGCTTTTCATAGCTATCTCCCCTTATTTATATGAAGGAAACAACAAAAATGTAACCATCACCATTTAGAAATCACACATAATATTTATTCATTGCTGCTCTGCATTATCCTATTCTTTGTCACAATGGACACAAATGGAACTAAAAATCAATGAATCCCTGCTAAGAAGAAATACAAAGCACATACTGAAGGTCTGATGTTCAAAACAATCAATTTTATGTTTTCTTTAAAGAGTGGGCAACTTTCAATATTGTCCAATAACATCAGTAGTAATAAATAATCTAAACAAATTAGTCCAAATGACCTGAATAGAAATTAAAGCTTGAATTTGTTCTTTTCACACATCTGTGTGTTTCCTTATAGTAAATGAAATTGTTTTGAAGCTGGTGTCTGGGGTGCACTCAGTTTCAGTAGCTTCAATAGCTGAAGCCTTAATATTTTTAAATTACTTTTAAAAATGTTCTGTACCTTCCTAGTTCATTTTTTCTTCTGCATTTTTATATGAAAGCAACACTTTGGAGCACAACTGATTAGTTTTTCTTGTGCAGTTCTGGTTCAAATGTTAAATCTGCAGGCACAACCTGTAAACAGAGTGCATTAATATTTGACATGTATCCATAGACATATTTTTATGAATATAATGTTATAAATGGTTTTTCTTTCTGCAGAGAAAGAATATATAAGATGAAGTTTGAGAGATCATCTTGTACAATCCTTCCCTAGAGCATGACATCAGCTGTATTTGAACCAATCCTAGAATACTTTTAATTAATGGGTACTTAGAACAGAAGTTCATAGCTTCCTTAGTTGATTTCTGTGAACTGCTCGATGGTTTCTACTCCTAGAAAATTCTTCCTTACGTGTAACTCAAGTCATCCTCACTATGAATTAGTTCCACATCTTTGTGTGTGTATATGTATTTATGTATGTGTATTTGAAAGTATATGTCTGCATGTGCTGCCTTTTCTCTGTTCTGGATTATATGGACTTAAATTCTCACAGTCTATAGGTCATATTTTGTGTGTTTGATCATTCTTATTGCCATCCCCTGAACTGTCTCCATCTGCTCCATGTTTGTTTTCCTTGATATATTGTACCCAAAACTATAAACAGTAGTCCACAGGAGGCTTTTGTAGTGCTTGAGCAGATTGGATGGAACAAATGCTCCTTTATTGTAGTTGTCTCAAGCCATCCTCCATTGGCAATGTGAGCTAGATAAATCTTATTTCAGCTGCTCCAAGAGCCTTGTTTCTAAAATTAAAATGAAAACTCTACCAGTAGCTTGTATTGGGGGACAGAATTGCACATCAATTACAAAATAAAGATAATCTGTGCACAGTAACTAATATTACTGTCAATGATATTTCAGATACTGCATCACTCTGAAGGTCACAACTTCAACATCCCCTACCCCACCCCAAACCTCCAACCCTCAATAGTGCAGGGACAGCTGTGTTTGTACAATACACTGTGTGTGTGTGTGCTTGTCTGTGTGTTCACAAAACCACTGAACTAATCTGGCCAAGCTTGTTCTTCATACGGTCTCACAAATTAGTAAGTGAAAAATACAGCAAGATTCTTTTGAAGGTAAGATGCAAAGTAATGCAGCTCCTGACCTTTCCTGCTCTCTTAGGATCAGTGCACCATTGTGTTTCATACTGTCCATTTACTGAGATACTGATCCATGGAACAGTAAGGGATATTTATTCTTCTTTTGGGGAATTAATGGCTTAATCATGGATGTGATTGTGTGAGTTGGGGTGCACCCTCAGTAACTTCTAATGCATAAAGTGCTTCTCTCTTTACCTTACAGATTTCTTTCTTTGGTGTGCTTTCTTATATTGATAAATATATTCTGAAGTAAGGGCAAACATCTTTTTGGTAAATTACTTTAATATTTCTCAAAGAAAAATAATATAATTGAGAAATATACAAATTTGATGAGATTTTCAGTGAAGCCAAATTTAAGTCCAGCATTAGAGTTTTGAGGCTGTTGCTCTGATATTTTTGAATTTAGGAACCCAGACCACTACGCTAAGCTGCAAAGATCCCCTCTGTTTGGCATTTCAAGCTTATTGAATAATCTAGATTGGTTTTATATATATTTATATATATAAATGTATTCCCAAATAGGCACATAAAATCATGGTAATGCAGACAGTATTTTCAGCAAGTCTCTAAAACCTTTAAAAGCTTACTCCTGGGGTGGAAAAAAAAAAAAAAGCTATATTCTCTCTCACTTTTTGCAGAATATCTCATCTTCCATGTCTGTCTTTCAGGCAGTCATTTAGCATTTCCTTACATGTTTTCAGATTACTGTTCCTGTTTGATTTTGGTAGGACACCATTCAGACACATTAACCTATCAAATACTGATCAGTGCTGAGGGTGTTCTACCTCCCCATGGGATGGACTACCTGGATAATACATTAGACATGAGATAGAGATATTACTGAAGGTGATCTTGTTGCGCTATATTTTCATTTAAAGACTAAACCTGCCTTTTAAAATATTCTTTCATATTCTCATTCTTTTTCTGATTTTTTTTTTATATAGTGGGTAATCTGGTAAATATGTTCTGCTCTAAAGCTCAGAATTACCATCCTCTGCTTGGTAGTGTTGACATTAATATGTATTGTGTGCGGTGGCAGAGAGCTGTGTTCAAGGACTGAAACACCTGTGGGTGTAGATAAAACAAAACAAAAAATTGTTTTTAGTTCAGAGCTTTAAAAGGTCCAGGGAATTGTATGAAAGTAAAAATAATACTAGATTATTGCTAGTATTTAATAAGTCATATCAAAAGCTGCTGATTTTATATAGTGCGAATCAGTTTTGAAGTGTTTTGCAAAAACAAAAGGCTGACAGGAAATTAAATTCTGAATAAGAAAAAAATATCAAGACTATTATGTTGTGATCTTTATTCTTTGAGGAAAACCACAATGAATTCTGCTGATATTAGAATGAAGTGAATGGGATTGAACATCTCTCACCTGAAAATTTTTATGTCTGCTTAAAGGTTATTATAATAAAATAAAGTCGATAAATTTTTCACATTTACAATATTTTAGAGTTTTTGCTCCACAATGCTGTGTGGAGCTGCCTGAGAGGATGCAGAAAAAGTTTCTAATAAGGGACTGCTGATGGTGCCAGTTGTGTCCATCTTGACAACTACAAACCCATACCTGAAATGCAGTCTGTTCCTTACTGAAAACTAAAACAAGAAAAAGCCTTAAAAAGCTTTCAAAAAGGATACTTAGAAGAAAAAAAAAAATGAGGAACTTTCTTGTAAATTTGGGAAGAATGTGGTTTCACCTAAGAAGAACCTGTCTGTAAACAAGAGACTATTTGGGGGTAGGACCAGAACATAGGCACTTTATATATCAAATCATTAAGCAGCTGGTGTTATTCAAGTGCCTATACTGACTTACAGAAAGGCTTTGAAAAAATATGGTGAACAGGAGAGGCCCTCATACAATCAGATAAAGCAGATTATGGCCCAAAAGTGCAAAGATACCTTTGGATAGTGATATAAGGTGAATGTAACTTGGGGTAATCATCATGTGACTGATGGAATGTAAGACAATTACTTTTTTCTTTTTAAGATTTCTAGGATTTTCCCTATCAGTTCCCTACAGATTACTTTTTTATCTGCTATGGTTGAGGCATTCTGATTACTTCTATACATTTCTCCTGTAATGATTTTGTTACTTATTACTGAAATAAAGAGAGCAACAATGATGAAAATATTACAGAAGTTTAAGTGAGTTAGTTCTAAAGTATTGTTTGCTGATCCAAAGTTTGATAGAACTGACATAACTCTTTGACCTCCAAAATGGAAATGGAAAGACAGGTAGAAATAATTTTTTTCTTTTCATTAACATACAAATATAGTTCAAATGTGTCTGACAGATTTCTCTTGTTTTGGTCAAAAAATGAACGTTATAATACAGATGATAAAACAGAATTCGTAAGGGTCACTTGAACATTTTTTTCAATTTGCATTTATTTTTAAAAAATGGGGGTGATCTCCGTTTAGTGAGATCAGTTTGTATTAAATTTGGGACTGAAGTAGACTCCAGGAATTTCAAAACCAAGTAGAAATCATTCAGTCTCCAAAGAGAAGGATGTCAGCCTATAAATTAAAATAAACCCTTATAAACAAAGCTTTAGGGAAGTTGAATCATCATTAGTGGCCATAAAAATGCAAAATAGTGTTTCTTTTCTTTACATGAGCATTTATCTTTTGCTATTTCTTCATTTAGTAATCTTAATTTGTGTATATTTTAAAATATTGATAATTTTAAAAGCATTTTGTTTTAATATTGTTACATTTCATCATTAGATGAATCCTAATGAATTACCATTTGTTTTGAAAATCAGAACTTAGTCAGGAAATCAGAACTTTCTGCTTAAGCATTTTGATGGGCAGAGTTCTTTTGATGAATTGTAACAGGTCCCCAGTCAATTACTGTGAAAAGAAGTGTCATGACTGACAATTATTTGAGTGAAGACATTGGTTATATTTACATGCTTTCTATGAAGGTAGGTTTTGCTGCTGGTGGAATATTGGTGACCCAGTGAAGGACAAATGCAGAAGGTTCTTCTCACAACAATGGTCTCTGTAACATGTTCTTATGATGTTGCTATAAGTGAAACCGTGGGCTTTAATATCACGACTGTGCCATTGTATAAAACACTGATCTGTCTTTACAGAACTTTGGGGGTAATTTCTTAGTGCTGTCAGTTACTATTGCTTTCGAGGTTCTAGTGTGTGAAATAATAGACTCAACACCTTTTTGTTAGTCAAGAATAATCTGATGAGAAACCTGAAATTCGTAGTGTCCTTGAAGATAATGGCAACAATTTCTGCTTGAGTCATCAGAGGCAAAAATCTCATCTTCAAAACTCTGAACACATGAAGCCTAGTTAGTGATGTAAAAGATTCTTGGAATTGGTTAGAGTTGTGCAGAATTAATAAAAAGACAAAAGTGAGAAATAAAATACAGGACAAGTTAGTTAACAGTTTCCACTTGTAAATTATGTAGGTTGTCTCATATGTATAATAACTTGGTTATAGTTTTTTTTCTTCATTGTTGAAATTCAGCTGATTTCATGAAATGGACAGAAAATTATGAAATGTAGTCATTACCAGAATAATATTTTTTCAAAGCATTGAACAGCATTTAATACTCAAGATAGATCTAATCCCTTCCACATTCAGAGTAAATCTTATTGCTTTTGAAGATTTGAATATGAAAATAAATACCTGCCCACTCCTTTGAAAATTAGTGTTAGACATTGCAGTATAAGACTTTAAAAGAGGCTATGTTTTCAGCTACATTGCTGTAAAGACAGAATAACCTTTTTAATATATATTTACTGCTGTATTTAATACAAAACTTTAATATATAACGTATATCTACAAAGCAATATTCCACTGAGGTTTGGTTTTACTATGCTCAGTCATTATTTTCCCTTACCCAATGAAATTGGTCAGCATATTGTAGTTGCCTCATGTAAGTTTTCATTTGTGAAACCATTTTTCTTCATGTTGCTGATGCAAAGTTTTTGTAACAGCGGTCATACAAGTCAACATTTTCATAGAAACAACTTGTCATCTAGTCATTGTGCAACAGTTGTTAGTACAATCATTGCATCTCAATGAGAAAGTCTCACCCCAATCAGTTGCACAAAACTGAGTGTAAAAAGCGATTATTTATCACTCTAGAGTGACAGTGAGTCTGTTGCATGTGTGGAAAAGGGCAATGTGCTTGTGTAAATTAATCTGAGTGAACATTTGGAGGGGAAATGGAATTATTATGCAGCATTTATATTATGCTGCTGCTGAAGGCATTGACTCTTCCTCCATAATTGTAGCCGTAATTCCTGGTGCAGCAATATATTAATTTTTATGGCATATATGATACACATAATGAAAAGGACAACTGTTAAAATTATGGTTTTGAAGCAAGCTGGATGATGTATAGTATAGCAAAAAAAAAGTAAATAAAGTTTGTAATTACTAAGTGCAATTTAAATACTATTTATTTGTTTATTGAGTAAAGGAGTAGAGAACTATTTACAGTTTCTTACAGGCAGCATAAAGAAATTAATTCCGTAAGAAAACTGTACAAACATATTGTTATGCATTGTGGTTAGGTCCTACAACTCCATATTTACTGGATCCATCTGTTGAGTCTTTCAGTTCATGCATGCTCCTGGTGCATCAGCTTAGGTAGGGTTAGAGTGTCCTTCACTGCCAAGAGGGAAAGGGCAGCTTTGGTGGCACATATGACCAGTGCCTTGGTGTGGCTCCTTCTGTCCCTTCTTCAATGCTGTCTTCCACCCCCATGACTTTGAACATCCTCTGTATGAATGTGAGTGTCAAAAGGTGGTGATTGTTGGGGTTGCACAGCTTTGTTTCAAGCTCTGGATCACCAGCTGTGTTGTCGATGTGCTGAGGAGTTAGGGGACAGTGAGAGCCAAAGGAAGGCCAGCACATCTCTGTCTTGTGACAATGATCTACTCCAGGGTTTTTATTAAAACTCAGCTGAATTATGTTTTTTTTTTGTTCCGGAAAAGGTGGGCTGAACCTGAACTAAAGCCTGCTGTGTTTAATTTTCTTTACTGATTCCCTTTTATCTACAGCAGATGAAATGGATTATTCCTAATCTTGAATGAGCTATTTATCTGACAGTGCAGAGCTGGTGGCCTTTTACTTTTGTTTAGATGACTGTGAGTTAACATTAGGACACTGAAAGAAGCAGCAAATTATCTACATTATCTGTTTCTGATATGCATCAAAATGCATTGTTCATTCTAATGTTATTCAGTGCATCTATGTCCTGAGATACTTCTGCAGCAGCCATTCATGCCTTTTGGAACTGGGATTTTGAAACTAAATGTTACATGCAGATAGGTGTTTCTATTTAACGATTTGGACTTTATTTAGTGAAGGAAGAGTGAACAGAAAAAGAAAGATATTCTTTATTGCACATTAACTGGCATCAGAGATCATCTGACTGAACTCCACAGTAGCCACTGCAAAAATGTTTTAAATAATAGAATTATTTCTGTGTTAAATTGCATATATTGGCCTTTTCTCTAATCTTTCCCATAATTGGCTGTATTATCTAGAGAATTCTGAAGAAAACTCCATGATGTCTCTTAATGACTTTTTTCAAAAGGCTTTTAATATACAAGAGCTGTATATATTTCATTCATTATTTTTTACTATACCTATCTTTGCAGTTTCAGAGACTATGAATGGTCTTGCAGCATCTAATTTCTGTGTGGATTGGCAGGGTAAGATACAGTAAGTAGGTACCTGCTGAATGTGACTGACATCAATTGTTCTTTTCACCTGAGGATGGAGAAGAGACAGTTAGACCTTGTACTAATTGCTGTAGAGCAGAAGTGTGGATCTCTTACACACTGACATGTTTAACATTTCAGTGGTTCAGATCTTCTCCCAGGAATTCTAATTCTGCTTCAGCAGGCTAGTTCTGACATGGTTTCATGAAATGTGAAAGGAAAGACAGTAGAGAGAAAAAGGAGTATTAGTCAGTGCTTTAATTTAATGGCCTCCTGAATTTTAATCTCCAAGTAGGACACATTTCTGAGATCCTTTGTTCTATGTTTTAGAGCAGTGTCTCTGAATGGAACTACCTGGGGGATTGCAGAACACAGAGTATAGTGGGGTTGAAGCATCACTGTGTTTCTGACTTGAAAAGCATGAGAGCAATTTCTCAAACCTGTTGCATTGTTTAAATCACAGTCAGCTTTCTGCATGATTTTTCACAGTAAGAGGTCAGCTGCTGAGAATTACCTGCATACTTAAAAAAAAAAAAAACTGTAGAAAATTAAGAATTTGGAGAATTGCCTAAATTCAAATAGCACTAATATACGTCAAGTGTGCATTAATTTAAGAAATTAAATTAATGTGTTAAAAAAAAAAAAAAATGTAGAAAATTAAGAATTTGGAGAATTGCCTAAATTCAAATAGCACTAATATACGTCAAGTGTGCATTAATTTAAGAAATTAAATTAATGTGTTAAAAAAAAAAAAAAATCTATGAGCAATCGGTCTCATCCTGGACACAGCTCATTCATCAAATGAGCTGCATATTGAGCAACGTGTTCTTTTCCATGATACAAAGCAGGCTACGATGTATCACAAACTTCTGTGGATTTCCCTCCCTTTCTGTAGTAAAACTTCTCAACATTTTACAGGGAAGTTTTCAAAATTCTTCCCACTTATATTTGATTCTAGTTAGCTTATATCACTCTGTAAGTACATAAATTAAATATATTTTTTTTTCTTTCTTTCTTTAGGATTTGGGAAAGAGACTCTGTGATATTACTCCAGTGTCATTTGGTTTTCTAGTTTTGAACTACCTTTTGTTGGAAAATGCTTCTTTTGTTTGGAACATTAAGAGAAAGAAGAAAAAATATTCAGTCATGCCTTTGGGAATACTAGATTACGTGACCTTCAGTCTTCCAAAAGATGATAAATGTGATCTTTAGAATTTAGAAAGGAGAAAGTTATGGGACTTGAATCTAGTCTTACAGCAAATTCTTTCAGTCAAAGTTTTTGAATATTTGTGTACATACACTAGGATATTTCTAATACTATAATCGAAGAATGGATGCTGTTGAACCTAACCAAGTATGCCACATTCAGCTTTCTTACATAGCTTTCAGATATAGATAGAAGGAAACGGAGTTTGGGAGGAACTCCAGCAGAAATTAAAACCAAGACCTAATATAATTTATAAAAAGATAAGAGGTGAAACATAAAAATTTAAAAATACTAATAAGGATAATAACAGGGTTGTGAAGATGGTAAGATGTCACAAGCAAAAGATTAGACGTGAAAATGATAAATTAGTGCAGATATTTTATGTATTTATTATTAGTTATCAACTTCTTGGTATTCTTAGCTCTATGCAATTCAGTGAAATTCATGACTATTTCCCCCAAAGAGCTTAAAAGTCAAACATCATATGGAAAATGCAATTCATTCTCACCTAACATACAGGTTAGTCGCATCTTCATGATGGTCCACACATATTGGGTGAAAAAGTAATTCAAGTAGTATGTTCAATTTTTGTTCTTGTTGTGTAAGGGTCTTTTTTTTTTAAATGACTTCTGCTGAAAATGGAAGCTAAGCAAAGGAGATGCCACATGATAAACTTAATTGGAGTCCAAAGGAATTGAAGCATATGGTCCTTTACAAAAGACTGAAAATTTCTGCAGTCACCACTAATAATCTCACCCCAGCATCAGAGGCTAGTAAAGTATCTCTGACCTGGAATTCATCTTTTTTTTTTCCCCCCCCGTCATCCATATTTCTTAAAATAAAGGGTAAAAGAAGACTACAAAATGGGCAACAGAAGAATGTATAAGAAGTAGTCTCTAGATAACCAATTTTTTGGAAGTTAAATTTAAGATTTCAAAATGCAATTTTTTTGTATCAGTGTGGTTCATGACCAACTGAGTTTTTCTATGCAGACTTGTAAATATTAAAGTTTCCTCCCTGACACTTCTCAGTAAAGATAGTAATAGTGTATGTCAGGTGTTCTATTAGATGTTGTTCATATGGACTATTTCAGATTACTTAAATTTCAAGGGTTTCTTGTTATTCTACAAAGATGTTATCTGATATCTTTACATTACGCATTGGTAATTTTTTTTTTTTTACTGTATGTTCAAAAATTCAAATCAACTATTACCATTAGTTCAAGAAGGCTTATTGAACCTGTTACTTCTGGAAGTTAGATAATCACAAAAAAAAAAAAAATTAGCATCACAATTCATATGTTTTCTATACATAGGAAGAACAAAATTCAAATTCAGTCTTAGTAGAGGTGAATACTCAGTTCAGCAAGATAGAAATTTGTTCCGAACTCTGAAAATGAGAATTTCTAAGTGGTAGCTTCACAAAGCTTGAAGGAAGGAGGGGAGGATAAGACTTTTTACTAAATTCTTGTCTTAAAAGCACCAGGAGTTATTTTACTTTTAAAAAGCCCTCTGAATAGAAGTTATTTCTTTCCATCCTGTGTTTTTGCTCAACCAAAACCTACCTGAATTATTGTTGTGCAGAAGTGGTGTTGGGTGAATGCATCTGCTTCCCCAGGAAATGGGAAAAGATGTTCCAAAGCCATATCAGAGCAGGCTTCTAGATGGAGTGGTGGGAGATACACACAGGCAGTGAAGGTGAACTGATAAGCTGGACAGTGTAATGTGTTTTTGCAGTGACTTCTGCAATGTTGGTATATTGGAGTCTTACAGGCGACTAGTTTGGGGCAAAGGAATTCCTAAGGCAGCTGAATGTTGTCAAATATACTGAAAGAGACTGAAAAAATCTCACAATGCTGGAAAGGAAAAAAGCTTGGGTACTTGGCTGTTTCAGACTTTGTGAAGAGCATTGTCCCAATCCCTGCAGGGATTGGCATGATCAGGTTCATGACCCAATCACACTTTCCCAATAAACTACACTTACCTGTAACTCAGGTGATAATTTTCCCCTCCAAGACTTGATTTTTTGTTCTGCTTCAGCATCATTACTTGAGTAAAAAATAAAAGTAATAAAAAACTAAATAAATCAAACTGGACTAGATGGGAAGGGAAGTGAGAGATTTGTTTTTTAAAGTGGAGGAAACACTTTTTTTCAGTAAATTCATGTACACCTTTGAGCCCATACTCTGTTCTCAAACATTATGACACAATTGTGGCAGCAGATTGTTTATCAGTCAGTTTTCCCCTAAGAGAGTCTCTTTTAAAAGTCACAGGAGCAAGTAGAAGACTACAAAACTGCATATCTTAAGGACATTTTTTTTTTCTTTTGAACTATTAAAAACTAATCATGAAAGTTTTTTCTCCCATGTTTTTAACTGATGTGCCCTCATTTTTCAGTTTCTTCTACCACATTGTAAGAATTCAAAATAACTGTGAACCTTGATGGATATTTACTATTTGTTCATCCTTATAACCTTTCCCAAATCATGCTCATGTTCAAGTGGTAGGTTACAAATTCTCACAGCAGTACTTTCAGATTCTCATAATATTTTTTAGGTTCACTTTTAGTGATTGTTAAAACTGCTACTATTTTAACAGAAAGCATTTAGTATTCCGAAGAGGAATAAAAAAAAAAAAAGAGAACTTGACTAGTTTAAACTGCAGGACGATTAAATATTTCTTATGGAGAGAGCCATTGTTTCACGTAAGATTTGATGGCTTTTAAACCATGAAGAAATGCAACAACCTGAAAGTTGTGCTGTTGCTAGGAGAGGTAATATTGGCAACACACAAAAATCTTAATTTTCAAAAGAGAAACATTTTGCAAAGAGTGAAACACTCTGTAACTTCTTTAGCATTCTAGTTTTCACCTGCTTTTAAATCGGGCTCAGTCAGCTATGCTTTATGAAAAATTATTTTAAAATACGATCTAGTATCACAGGCATTAGCATTAGAAAACACATTTGAAGCTAGAACCATCAGAAAAGATTCCCTCTCAATGTCAGTATATTATACTTTATGATTTTTTCTTTCCTGGTAAAATTTCAAGCTGAGATAAAGCTGCATGATACCAGGATTTCTTAGATCAATCTTTATTTGGACACATTTATTAAGTGGCAAAATAATACACATTTTTGGCTCTCTGAGTAGCAGAGTCTTTGAAATTAAGTTTATAGAACTTCTGCTAAGCCATCATTTCTCATTGTCATGTGTATGTCTCAGATTTAACTTGTCTGCCATTTACTCTCAGTATGTCCTTGCAGTTTACCCTGATGGCATTGCTGTCACTGAAAGCAAGAAGCTAGTCTTTTCCCTGGGCTATGTGGTCGTCAACAGATTCTAAAAATAGTATTTTGTTCTACTGCATGATCTTAATTTAGCTGAACTTCCTGCCTTAATCATTCCTTTGTGACAGGTTTTCCAAATCTCAGATCCTCAAATACACAGTACAGCCCCACAATACCCACATTCATTTCCTGCATCGGTGTTTTGTGCTAACATTGACTTAATTTGCCTTAATTCAGTGTGTCACTGGAATTCTGTATGGAGCTTGTTCTCTTTAAATATCTTTCACTTTAACATTTCTAAAATGATAAAGGGTGATTTTAAGCAGTTGTGATTTAGATGGTACCCAAAACTGTATTGAAGTAATTTGTTTCCAATAGGTATGTCACAAGCAGTGAACTTAGATAAATCCTGTAATCTTGGTAATTTCTAAAATAAAGCCCAGTTACCATAGTCATGCAAATAAAAATGCAGGGGAATTATTTCTTAATGCATCTCTGACCCTCTTTCCTCAATATTATTGCTTATAGTCAGCTTATCCCAAATATTTACATATACTTCTCTTTTTCCAGTTTCTATCTTTTGTTACCCAAGTCTGCTAGGAGGAATGAGAGAGGGAGAAAAGAAAACCATATGTAAAGAAGTTAGGTTCTTCTATATGCCTAAAGTACTTCCCTTCAGCTTACCAGCCATAATTGGCATAGGAATACTATTGATGAAAAAAAGTAACAAAATTTATCTTATCAAATAATGTGTAATGAGGGGGAAAAAGTTTTAAAATATTTTTCCATTTTCTCCTCCTTCACATTTTTTCTTTTCTTGGTCTTCTTATTAACTATCTCTTCCCTCTTCTATCATGTTTTTCTCTCCCTGCTTCATCAGTCTTGTTGGGCTGGCACTGTGTTGTTGTGCTACTTTTATTAACCAAGTCTCACTATCTCTCAAATTTTGTTCCTACTTCCAATACTTTGAGGGAAAATGTATGCTGAAAAAGAACCCTATAGCTTCTCTCTAGTTCCCTACAGGATGAGGGGATGGAGTCTTTAAACTATAACTTTTCCATTCCCTGAAATTGATTTTAAAGTGAATAAAGAAATTGTGACCTGAAGTCTGTCCTCTCCCCTAGTCTCTTGCCTAAAAGACTTGAAAAGTAAAAAGGAAAAGCACAACTCCTGCTTTGCTTCAGTGGCTGTGTCTGAAGTGGAGAAGTCCTTTGGTACTGTTTAGTGCACCAATATAGATATTCATCTACTATTCCAGTGAATTTTGGTGATATAATTGGGATTTTTGAAATCTGACTCCTGTTTGACTTCGAGATTTATATTTAGAGTGTTTCAGATAGGTTAAACATTGAAAAATACTTGAATTAAATAAAGCTATGCAAATTTAAGTCATCACTGTGTATGCAGTATGACTCAGTTTCAGTTTACACATTCACAATCTAAATTTTCTACTGGAATTCACTTTTAAAAAAAAGTTCATGTAAAAAGTAACCTATAATGAGAGATATTCTGATACTCTCAGGTGTAGACACTTCAGAGCTGTCATTTGAACTAGTGTATTGGCTGTTCCATTCTGCCACTTGTGAATTTCCGAAATATGAGGTTCCTAGGTCATGTTTATCATTAGCAATGGAACTGGCTTCTGGAATTGAGGTAATTGCATAAAACAGCCTACATCCATGGTTTTTAACTGTCTTTTCCTATGCAGTAGGGTGACTGTGAAAAAATTCTGTTAAAAGTCACCCTTTTACTAATTCCTGAGTCATGTATCCTGTTGTTTTGGAGAGTATTACTTGTCATGGACTAAATCCGTAAAAGAGTTTGTACTAGCAGCTTACAAAAAGAGACAATAAATTTGCTGGCATTGCTTAATTTTTATATTCTGTACAGAAAAGGTGTTGTAATGCTACCATGCCTGTGGAATTTTGGTCTGGTTTTGGGTGCATTTCCCTTGAATAATGTTTTCTGTGGGAGGCTACAACCTTCCCATTCACTGCCTTGAAGATTGTCTTCTTCCTCATCCTTCAACATTCCAAAGGAAGCAAAAGCTTCCTCAGTTTGATGTACCCTAACTCCTTTCTGCTGACCTACAAAGTTTTAGATCCCCTTCCCCATTCTTTTCACTTTACTCCTTGTAAAACCTTTTCATCGTGACTTCAGCATCTTCCAGTCTGCTTAACTGTATAGTTCACATTCTCATTATCTTTTCTTCATCTACATTTAGTGGCATGTGAAAGGCAATCGTAGAAGGAATTAGTGATATTAGTCCCACCTTTATTACAGTTACCTTGAATCATGAATGTGTCCAGGATTTTACAAAGATAAATCCTTATGACTTTCAATGTTTGCCATCTTGGCTTTCAGTGAGATCAAGAATGCATTAAGTAAAATCTAATCTGAATAGTAGTTAATTATAAATAGAAAAAGTGATAACCAAAATGAGTGATTCCCACAATGTGACTGATTAAATAGGGATGC
The DNA here is from genome assembly GCA_013397375.1 of Toxostoma redivivum. Taxonomy (NCBI): domain Eukaryota; kingdom Metazoa; phylum Chordata; class Aves; order Passeriformes; family Mimidae; genus Toxostoma; species Toxostoma redivivum. The sequence goes on from VXBI01009992.1 coordinate 77,521, forward strand.
TACTTTCAGCTATCCACCCATGTGTGCCCTGCACAGGTTTCATTGTGTGACAGCTCTGTTCCGGGATCAGCACAGTTTACCACTAGCCAGTGTTTGCCTGAATCAACCTCTGTTTCTAAAAGTGGAGCACACTGTTGGTGTTTTTATCTGACTTACTGTGACAGCCTTATAGCAGGATTAACACCCTGCAGGATAGGGATGTGTGAACAGCTGGGATGACCATTTCACAATTCCACTTCAATCCACTTCCATAAAAAAGGATTTTCAGTGAGGGGTGCTGCTCTCACAGGGATATTTTCTAATTAGCTGTAAAGTATTTCTCACTGGCTACTTAAATTTGTTTGTTTTAATTATACAGTGCTTTAAGTGTTGTGTTTTCCTATGTGGCATACTTTGCATATTTCAAATTCCCTTTTTATACATTTTGACAATGTACTACTGCAGGAATAGTTTGACAGTAAATAAACTTGACTTGATGATATTACAACAGCATTGCTACAAATTCCTGCTTTCTGGATTCCAGAGTAGTTAAAGAGGCTTTTGCTGCAATCATATAAAAACTCAAGTGGACGATTTAATTATGTTGATTAATTTTGAGCCAAGTTGTTGGTGTTTGTTTTCTAAAAGTACTGAATTCTTCTATATAGAAGCATCTGCTCTAAAAAAAGAAAAGGAAATATGGTGAAGAATATACAAACAATATCATGGTATCTCTATTGGCTAGAATTTCCTAGTTCATGCATTGCATTATTCCTCCTTCCTTTGCTAGTACCTCTTTGAGATAAGTTACTGTTTGGGATTTTGGGTTTTGGGGTTTTTTTAGGTTGTTTTGTTTGTTTGTTTGTTTTTTTGTTTTGGTTTGGTTTGGTTTGGTTTTTTTTTGTTGTTGTTGGTTTGGTTTTTTTTTTCTGTCTACTTGGGTTTTTCACCTTAACCTGAGAAAGTGTTTTGTTTACTAGTAGCCTTTTTAAGTGACTTTTCAGATAAGGCAAAATTGTAGCAGCAACTGTAATAAACCTTGGTCTTTCTGTTGTAGCTATGCTGCCTCAGATGACAAAACAAATGTCTAGTTTTTACTGGTGGCCACTAGAATGGCATGCATGCTTGTTGTAATAGGAATTCTCAGGCATGAACATTGTGGTTGATTACAGGACCTGGTAGTTCAGGCAGTTCAGATTTAAATCTTAATCCATCAAATGGTCAGTTAAACACATGGATTTAAATATTTATATGAATCGATTTTTTGGTTATGGACTTGATTATTTATGGATGATCTGTAAGTTCATATTTTATAGAAGAAAGGAAGGAAAAAGCAGTGAAGAAAATCAGTGGCATTCAAGGATCAATGACCTGATACAGTAAACAACAACAGTTTGTCTAAGCAGCAGTGCAACACAAGGTGCCTTACTCCACTTTAAGTAGGAAATCTGTGCTCTTATTCTTATAATGTCCAGGGTTTTTTTTTTTTTTTTTCTTCTCTGGTGTTTTATGTAGGTAGTTCTGATACCAGAGTGTTGTAATTTTAATTCAATCTCTCTGCAAAGACTGTTGTTTACCAGAAATGAGTACCTGATTTCTTCTGTTTTTCCAGCTTGCACTGATTCAGTTTTCTTCTATAGGTTCTCAAACTGCCTCTCTGCCTCCCTTTGCAAGCTTCCAGTCATATTCCCCAAACCATTTTACCTCTGATACCCCAATTCTATTTCAGCAATGAAACTGACTGCAGTTGCAAAACTGGTGATGGTGGCAACTTCTAAATAGAAGGCAAACTCCAAATAACAATATGAAAATATGCACTGAAAGATGAATTATGCCAGTTGTTTTAGTGGGCTGCTGTGCTTTCTGTTACAATCTCAGTGGGGAGGACTGATAAGGTCTAGTGCCATTCTGAATGTGTTGCATTACCAACTTATGTATCACACTGTAAAATAGGCAGAGTTTTTTTTTTGTGAGTATAAAATAGAAATATTCTTTTCAATGGTAGGAATCATTTCATAAAACCTAATGATAAAACAGAATGAAAAAAATTTTGACCTTAGTCAACTAATTTAAATCCCATTAATATAAGGAAAGATCATAATCAAATAGTGGTTTCATTATGGGATTCCAAATGATTTTTTTTTTTTTTTTGTCCTGGGTCAATTAAAAAGGGCTTATTCCTATTTTTTTCATTGAAGATAATAAAACCTCTGAATTTCTCTGAGAATGGATTTTTTCATTTCTTTCAGTTATTCTTACCTTGTTAGTTCAAGCTCTATCAAGACATACTGGCATTTGTGATTCAAACTCCATCAAATGAGCAGAAATTATGTTATATCTAAGGGAAAATCCTGGTTTGCATTTTCCATGGTATACGGTAAAAATTTTAGTCAACTGAAAAAAATGGAAATATGGGCTTCTTTATATTTCTGTTAACTGGGCATAAGATACATTCATATTTTAATTCAATAATCTGTAATAAGTCTGAAATCATGCCCCTTCTTCATTTAATCTGGTTTCAATTTTCATTATTCATTACATATTATTATCTTGATTTTTCTTAAGCAGGATATACAGACTTCTAAAATCTCACTGAATATTTTTTTCATTAAGAGCTGCAATTAACTCTGGACACGACATATGTTTATATGCAGGTATAAATAGATTTGTCTGATGTTTATAAAGGATCTAAAAATCTCAAATATATGCTTCTCAAGTATTTACAACCATTAATTTATTTTCTAACCTCCTTTAGGGCACTGAAACAATGCTTTTGGCTTGTTTCTTTTAACTTAACTGGAATGAAAAGATGCAGTATAATGTGGAAAGTCTCACTGAACTTTTGGCATTAGGCATAATGCCAGGGGCATGAAATTTACATTTGAGTGTGAAACAATTGCCTTGGCAGAGGAGTGCCAGTATGTCTTCCATATGAAAATTTTGTATTGAGAGATAATGGAGGGAAAATCCAGACTGCAGTGCCAAATAGTCAGAGAAGAGCTTCTCTTTATCTCTGACAAAAGGCACTGTTATTTGGGCAAAACTGAGAAATTACCTGAATCATGTCACAGTTCATGCAGCCTCCAGAGCAGTGAAGAATAAGGAGACATTTAGTTAGTACAAGCTTGGGCTCTGACATGTGCACTATCCCCTTTGAAATCACGTACATAATTATATTTAGACACATGTACTGAATCACCAAAGGGTAACATTGGAAAAATGAGAAACCAGACAAAAGATTTTTTTTTTTTTTCCTAACAGCATTCCAGACTTTGACCCAGAGCCAAACTTTCATGCTCCAGTTTGCCATAGTGAGTTTCACATAAAGACATGCAGTGACAGCCCATTGCCATTTAATATCACTGTTTTCAGATTGCTGTCCTCTAATACTGCTTTTCTTTCTGAAAGATTGTGGGTTGTGATTTTCTGTTTCTTTTTTTGTTGTTTTTTTCTTTTTTTTTTTTTTTTTCTTTTGCCATTTGCAATACTTTTCTTTTGCCAAGCCAGAACAGATTGGGTGACTCGTTAGGTCATTTTGTGGGTGTTTTTCTGGGGGGCCACTGGATAATTGTTAATGCAAACAGCACTGAATAAACAAACAGCAGCCCAAGATGCATTCATTCAGTTAATACTGCTTTCTGGATAACTGACTATGGAAAAATTGTTTTTTTATAGAGTGAATCATTAATTTGGCTTGTGTATTGAATAGACTGCCACTAAAATAATAAATTATGACTGGCAGATAAATACCATACTTGTTTTAACCAAGGTAAAATGAACAAAACATTAAAAACCATGTTAGCTACTAATTGCCAACTTCAATTCTTTTGAAGCATGAGCTTTGCTATGAGCTGGACATTTTGTTAAGAAGCTTTGTCAGGTAATTATTTTCCTTCCTGCCAAAGAATTGCACAGGTTTGCTGATTCCAAAGTTCATCTCAGTCCTTGCACTACCAGGTAGAATGAGGTGCATACTGCTTAGGGTCCTCCAGGTTCATGAGCATCCTTCTTACATCAATTTATTAAAACTGCAATTATGTGCAGTGAATATACAGGCCCCCCTTCATGTATTGAACTTTGTGAGGAGGTATGAGGAAGTGCCTGAATCTGGAGACTGTCTGTTGCCTACTTGCTGAGAAATTTTTCAGCAAAGGAGTCCAATATGTAAATTACTAAAAATCATTATGTTAACTGAATGTAAGTAACTCAGTGGTCAAACAAAATACAATTCAAGTGTGCTGGAAAGCAATAACTGAATGAGGGTTTATTAATCTGCAGTTACTCAACTGCTCCTTTGATTTACTCTGGTGTCTGCATGCCTCTGACTACTCTTTCAGTACCAAACACCTTGTGGCAAGCTGGAGGGAATGACTATGTGTTCATGGAATTTGGATTTGAAGTAATGTTTCTCTTTTTCCAGAAATATTTTTGTTTCCTGTAAAGCACAAATTACTAGCTATGCTATATGTAAGGATAATTTCTAAATCTACTCTCCCTATTTATAATGGAGAAGGCTTGGAGTTTATTTTTAATTATTGCAAAAAAAAAAAAAAAAGGCCTTGCAGTGTTACAAATGCATATATGTTTAATTTCCTAACACACACGAAAATGACAGACAATTTTCTTTAGACATTATTACAATTTAGAGTCCAAAATATTTTGGCAAGAATGGAGGTAAAAGAACTTCAAAAGGCAAACATTAGTAGTAAACTATTATCATAAGTAGTTGCTAATCTGTGATTTGTGCCTTTGAAATATGGTTTTAGTCTCTTGCTCCATTAGCAATTCAGACATTTCTCAGACAATAAGAATTTCTTATTATTTTTCTCCACCAAGTAAGACATATACAAGTGGTGTGCAGTGATATATGCTAAATCAAACTGCATTTGGTAATGCATAATTTCTCCATACACTTGTTGTTTGTGTATACAGTATTGTTTTCTTAATTTGCAGCAGTAACCTTAAGAATGAATTGTTTCCTACTATCAGTAGTATTTCATTTGGCTTGTGGTATTTCTTACACTTCACAAAGTGTCTCTTCTTGATGTTGAGCAAAAAGAACTTTTCTTTTTGTTTTCTATCTTATTTCATTATTGTGTACTTGAGTATTCAGTCATGGAAGTACTTTGTGAAATTACATCTATTATACCACTGGAATATGACCTGATTTATTATAAGAAGATCAGAGCATAGCTCAAGTGCTCAGTGCATTATCCTAAATGAAGCTTTGTCTCTGAGGGCTGCCATAGCCTTCATTTTTGCTGTTATGTTTTAGCCAATGATTTCCCTTTAGAACACAAATGCCATAAAAATACTGCTTGGTAAATGTTTTGTCAGTATTGAATAACTACTGCTTCTGCCAAGAGGGTGTCAAAGTCTCTTCCCAACCTGTCTGTCATACACTGTTCCTTTTATATGCATCAGCAGAGGTGAGCTAAATAGGTCTGATAACTCCGTTTTGGAGGAGATGCAGATTAGCAAGTCAAGTTGAAAGGATGGCAAGTAACTTTTCAAAGCTTGCTTGTTTACATATCTTTGACTGCAGTGGTTCCCAGCCCCTTTAGAGAAAGGCACACTGTTTTTGGAGCCTTCACTTCTCTTTGAGTGATACATGCTGTTCATGCCTCTCTCTGTGCCTGCAGACCAAAACCTGGCTCTGTCCTGGAGCTGTTTCCTCTGTACCTCCTCAATTCAAAGCCACAGGCAGCTCCTTTCTCACATTCTGAAGCACAGTTTGTCCCAGAGCAACCTAATGGTGGGGAGGGANTGGAAGAAAAAAAAAAAAAAAAAAAAGGTCAAATATTCAGGCTGGAGGAAGCTCCTATGAGAGCTGGAAAGTTGCTCAGGTGAAAATGGCTGTGATTTGGAGATGGGTTTGCAGAGATTAGCCAGAAGCTTATCACGGTGTCTGTAAGCAAAGGGTTTCGCTGTTTATCATTTTAAAAATGTTTTATTTTTTGCAATAACTTAGGTTTATATTTTGTGCTTTTTTTCATGTATTACAGGAAGAGACAATTAGTAATCATTGGGGCTTTTACCAGCATAAGATATAACATTTCTGCATGATGCATGATATGTATTCCTGTAATTTAATTATCTGGAGTGTTTATTTGGGGTATAAATGCTGGAAACAATGACATTTCTGAGATGATTTATGAGGTACTACACTTTGTAATCAAACCTTCTGTGTGCTGTTTGTAAAATATCAAGTGTTATAAAATTGCTGATAGTCGGGAAAAGAACATTGATAATAGGCTTACATTCTCTGTGCAGCTGCAGATGAGAATCACTAGGAAATAGAGGGGAGCAGAAGCAGTGGCAGCTGGATTGCAAAGATTAGTAACTGAGTTGTTGCCTGCCTGAGAAACACATAAACTCTCTGCAAGGAATTCTCTTTTGTGTTGAGAATTGTGTAGCTCCAGCTTTACATTTTAGACAACATTTTACTAGTAACACTTCCTTTTTTTCTCTGTGATAATACAAATTTATCTGCAATAAGTAAATAAATGCATTATACCTAAAAGCCAAGAGTAAAAAAGGAGTCATACTGAGTTACAGAAATGTACAGGGTTAGACAAGGTTTAGACCAAGAGTAGCTAAAAGAGAATGAAAGTGGAATTGTTGTTGACTGTGGAAGCAAAGTTGCCCAAACCCAAACTTTGCAAAACTTTTATTAATAAGGCAGGACATAACACAAGAGAGCTTTGGACTGCAGTAGGAATATGTGACCTGCCATATTCAGGACCCAAGAAAGGAGAGCACTGTGCATCAGTTCGGTTTATTTTTTGAAAATGCATGTTCTTATAGTTCCAGAAGGCTAAGTCCTCAGAATATTTGGCTAAAGTGAGTAAAACCTCTTTTCAACTTCAATTTACTCAGCTGGAAAAAGAGTTCATAAAGACTACAAGGAAACATACTTTGCAAAACAATGACTGACCTGCCAGAGAGAAAAATCTTTGAAACAGTAATAGTGACCTTGATTTTAAGAGCATTTTTGATAGCAGAATTACAGATACAGTTTGTTATTGGATCTTGGTGCTTGTGTAAAGCTGATAATGAAGGAATGATAATGGGTCCTTTTTAAATTTCTGAATTGTAACCTAGCCAACCTAGGCTATCTCTACTAGAAATTAGTCTAGAACACAGGCTGTGAACCAGGCAGAGCTCAATAAGTAGAGAACATCAACCTCATATGTGTGCTGTTCAATAAAACTGCATTCAGGGCAGCAAAATAAATCAAGAAACTTAATAAAAAGATTTTATTTTTAAGAGGTTTAATTGTAAGTATCAGGACTTAAATTTTTGTACTATGTGAGGAATTGGAAATTTTATTTTAAACTTAGGCTAATGGTGCAAATCTTGCGTTGGAACTTTGAGTACTATACTTATACAAATAATGGCAAGTACTTTATTAATACAAAATGACAATGAAATACGTAATGGAGAGAATTTTGTTGCAGGTTTTTTTCCAGCTGTTGAATGAAACTGCTGTTTTGCGCAGGACTGTTTTGTGTTTCCTGAAAATTCTACTGACTGATTGCATGAGTGTTTCTATTGCAGACCCAGCAGCAGGACACTGTTAGTAGCCTCTGCTAGCATCCTGTTCCAGGGGCTCTATCACGTAAACAAATGAATGCATAAGTGTGTGTGGCAATGACTACACTTTTAAGTAAAGGCCAGGCAAAGTAATAATCGCAGGATTTGGTGTGACATTTTGCCAGCACTCACGCATATTCCTGACTTTTCTAACATTTGTTTTTCAACTCATAAATATTTCTGCAAAGTAAGCACACTGTTAAATGACAGCAGCTTCTGTGGAGAGATTAGGTACATTAATAAAACGTGAGACAAAAGGTACTGGTAAACAATGGTTTTTAATTAGAGGAGAAAAGAAAAATATTTTTTAAAAGAGAGGGAGTGTTCTGAAGAGCAATGCTTAATTGCCTCTAATTTTGTTGCTTTTGAGTATACTCTTACTTACGAAACAAAAATTGAAAAACACAAAAAAGGAGGAAATTTACCCCTGCAATAAGAAAAGTATGTTTGACTGCCCTGTGAAAGGGAGGAGGTGGTGGGAGCACAAGCATTCCTTTGATTATATTCAATGAAACCAGGTTACGTACTTTATAAGAACAGGAACAACTTCTAAAATCTTCCTAATCCTGTTGTAACTTTGATAATTTCTCCTTTAAGCAATGGATATAACTGGACCTAGGAAAGAGTACTGCAATTGCACATCTCAGACAGATAACTTTTATGTTTTGCTATATCTTTTTCATTCTAATCAAGTCTTTCTCTCCATTTTAGACAAATACCACTTGCTGTGTCATAGCACATGGATTTCAGGACCGCCTGTGAAGAGGTAGGATCAGATTTTTTTTTTCAAGTAATAGAATGAAAATCAATGAACTTTTAATCCTTTTTATATGCAAGATATTTTCCCCCCCCCTTTTTTTTTCTCCTTTCTTTTTACTTCCTCTGAAGTTTTAGGAATTTATATAGTCAAATATAAGTTATTCAGATGATCAGTTCATGGTGGCTGACGGACTTTGTTTGTGGTAGAAGATGAAAGAATTTGCGCAAGTGTATCCATCACTAGATCTCACCTCTGTTCCTTTTACCTCTTTAGGCACAAAGTAGGTGCAGTCAGCTACATGAGCTTTGTTCTTCCTGAATTGTTTATGTCTGAAAGCCTGTAAATGAAGAAAGATGTCAGTGGAGTCAGGAATCTGTTTGGTGCTGCTCAGCAGAATCAAGGGGGAATTGTAGAAGTATGGGAGAAAGGTGGATAGGGGGAAGGGAAGCTGTGTAGATGACCAAAAAGAAAAGCAATTTCATTCAGATTTACTGAGGTAAGAGACTAATTTTTTCTTAGAATTAGTTTCATAATGTCAATGCAAAGTCCCCCTCCACTGGAGATGAGGGGAGTGCTTTCTGTGTTTATACTAATTTGCCTTAAAGAAGGCAAATAAAATGTATTTGTAGACATTAGCGAGGGCATCTTATTTACTCAGTGATTGTCTATGAACAATTGTTTTAATGTAATTTTAATGACTTCAGCAATTGAGACACACTGAGAACCATTTACAGCAAATTATGTAATGATGTTAATGCATTATTATAATTTAAAAATCATGACAATTACCTGTATACTGAAAACCACAAACAGCTTTCAGGAAGGTAGGACTGGAAACAAGCAAGCTGGCTAGAACTTTTAAATGTGACCATGATCCCATGAAAACACAGAAGTGAAGGGATTGGAACAGCACTAAAAGCAAGAACTAACTGCAGGTAAAACCAATTGTTGCTTGAGAATCAGTTGGAATAAATTAGGAGAGATGAGAAAATAAGCAGAATAAAGAGCACTAAATCCTGACAGCATTCTGAAAGGAGTAGTAGGGTCCAAAAGTAATGTTAAAATGAACCTTGCATTTGGGAAAGAATACTGTGATGTTTTTTCTGTATATATCAGGCTTTAATACCTCAGAAGATGCATGTATATTCTAATAAATTCTGTAGAATATATCCCAGATTATTTGCATGGAAGGAAGCATTCTTATTCATCTTGAGGTTTGGCTTTTCAAATGGAATATTTTCAGTTGGAAGGAGCCTGCAATGATCATGTAGTCCCACTTCCTTACAGCCTAATGGCTGACCAAGAGTTAAAGCATGTTATTAGGATGTCTTGGTTTTAGTATTGTTGCTTTTTGAATACAATTTTTCAGGTAAAGAGGAAGCTAAGTTATTTTCATAGCTTTTTGTGCTGTTGTTCTTTATAGATTATTTAGTGGCAATTAGTTTCGCTCTGTCCAGTAGATGTAATGACAAGAGCAGCCACAGAAGGACAACTTGACATATGAGTCTTTACAGTGCAAATACACTGACAGATCTGTTTCACTCTGTATCTAATTTCTAATGGAGGCACTGATTTCAAGTTTAGCTCTTTAAAAATCAGCTGATTTGCAGAGCTTTCATGGTAGACAAGGGAAGGAGAGGATGATTCTACCCATCCTAAAAAATCTCCATAATTTGGAGACTGAAAAGCAGATCCTTTAACTAGCATTTAAATAAAATTAAATGAGGTGGATTCAGCTCCAGTTTATGTTTTGTGTAAAATGGAGTTTGTGCCACAGAATCAGTGGTGTCACTTCCGAGACTATTGTCTGTCTCTTTCCTCCCAAAAAGAAGTTAATAAAACACAGATTTTCAACCTACTTTCATCAAATGCTTGTGTTTAAATAAATAATCAGCGGCCTTACGCTTGCACATAGTGTAATTTTTAACTAAAACCTTAGGACTATCATTGTAATGCATCATCTGCTTTGATTTTTTTTTTGAGGGAAAGTACAATGAACTAGACCTGAAAGCCCAAGAGAGGGGAGGCTGCTGCAGCTCCATATGCCCAGGTCCAGAAGAGTCATGAGGGTGAAGATGTATCCCCATTAGGCATATGGAGGCAGAACACACATATGCACCACATGTATCCATATATATTTTTATGTATATAATGGGCCACATAGATCCAATAGCAACACACAGAGCACTCGCAGACAGCACCAACACCTTCATCCTGTTCCCCTCTCTGGCTGAGCAGGATTGAGGTCCACTTATTAGAGTATGTGTGTATGTATATATATCTATGTTGTGGGTGCCTCCAGCAGTGGGGCTTAGATGGTTTGCCCAGTGTGCCCAGCAGCCATCCCTGAATCCCAGTCTCCAATCTCCCAATCTAGGTTGAGGTTGGGTCATGGCCAGACAAACACACTGACTAGAAAACTGCATGTGACCAGTCCCATTTTTTTCACCTTAACTCTCTATTTTCAGGTACTCATTACCCCTCAAAAATCACTGAAACCCTTCCCTTGTCTTTGGTTCCTCCCCTGAGGATCCCTGTGCAATCCAAAACTGCATTCCATTGTGGAATTATTCCATACTCCCAAACACTGACCTCCACTCACTCTGAGATGTGCTATGGCATTTTCTTGCCATAATGGGTTTCACACACAGACACAGGAGCTGAAGCTCCTCTAGAACAGCCCTGGCAGGGGTCCCAGACTGAGTGTCCCTTTCTGAGTCCCTAATTTGGGTTCCCACCTGCCCTTGTGGTCCTGTGGTCTTTGAGCTTGTGGCAATGGACTTTCAGTAGGCTGATGGAACTGGGCAGGGTGTTATTTGGACTTTAAATCTCATCTATTCAAGTATTAATTAATTACTTAATGAAATGTTTCACTTGAGGTTAATATAAGGTGTAACCATCCATTCTGTCAGGTATTTCAAGTCCCAATATATACCTTTCAGCTATTAATTTCAATAAAATTTTCTTCATACCTTAAAATTTGCCAGATTTGTCACCAAAACTTTATCTTTGGCACTAATTTAGTCACTTCAAACCACAAACATTTCACGGGCATTATATTTATTTCAACTACTGACACGAAAGGTAAAGTAGGTGTAGTCTTTGCTCCAGGTTTTTTTGTTTAATTGGTTCTCTAGTCAGTGCATTTAAAACTTTCAGGCTTCTATCTCCTCCATCCTCTATTGTATGAAATTCTCAATCATGCTACATATGTGGGAAAAGGATCTCTGGCATCTTCTGTGCCAGAATAGTTACTAATAAATTTTTGTTATTAGCAATAAAAGCTTTTGTGAAGCATCTTGACTGTTTGATCTTCCTCTTCCCCTTTTTGTTTCCTTTCATCTGCATATCCAGGTGCTGTAGCCACTATACTGCAGAAGAACTGAGATAGCTCTCCCAAACTGGTGAATGTAGCACAGATTCCTGTTGCTACTTCCATCCTTAGTAATGGCAGTAAGTGGCTTGAGCTGAGTTTCAATTAGCATAAAACCGAAATTTTCCATGTAGGTGCACTGAGGCTAAAGCATGTTTTTCGTGGCGTCCATGACAAACTCAATTTTTTTTTCCTCAAATGACTTTTCATTCTAATTAACTGCTGCTCTGGTGCACTGGAGGTCTCTGAGGGAACTTTAGTTCTTTCATAGTACTGATGCTTTCATGCATCCCTAATTTCTTCTAGTGTCTACTAGTGACATTTGGTTTGAGATTTGGACACTGAAATGGTCTTGTCTCCTCTTAGGTACCTGCATGTGGACTTTATGCTTAAATTCCTACAGCAGATCTGATTGGAGCAGTCAGGGTTATTACAATGAGAGGTTAAACACAGATATGTAGACAGGTAGAGTTTGTTTTCAATCTCAAAGTAATTTCTAGGATTCTAATGATTATTTTCTCCCGCAAGCATCTATTTTCAGGCTGTGCTGCCTCTCAGGGCATCTTAAAGTAATTTTATTCTGCAAGAAAATAACTTCTGTACTAGACAATTCAAATGGTACTACAACAAGAGATTTTATACACATACACGTGTTTCTTAAGGGAAACTACCTGATATCTGAAGAGGTGATTTTTATTTTATTTTTGTGTGTATGGCTTCTCTGCTTGCAATTTCTGGGAATTTTTTCACTGTTTCATATTTTGTTATTCAGTATTCCATGCTCTTTTCCCTCACTGATCAGCAAATATATCCATTTTGTTGGTTCTTCTATTTAACAATTTCTAAACCATAAGACTATCCAGCTCCTCTTTTACCCTTTATCCCAAGCGTTTTGAACTTTACAAGAGCATAAATCAGAGTCACTGGGTTCTTAAAATGCTCTTCTGTACTCACTTGACCTTATTCTATATTCTGAAAACTATCTCTTGAAAGATAACCTCAGCCTCTGACATAATACTGTCCTCTGCAGTGAAAGTATCCTTCTGTTGAAATTGAAGACTTGTGATGATTATAATGCATTATAACATTTTCCCTAGGTTTTTTTTTCCCCTAAAGTTCCTATTTTCCATGTACTTGATGAGCAAGCTGCATTAGCAGCTTTCTAACTTTTTGAAATATCATTCTTTACTTCTAATAGCTTGGCTTCCCCCCTCCCCCTAGTATAGCATCAAACTTATTAAAGTCAATACATATCCCATTCATTTTCCTTCTTACACTCTATTCATTTATTTTCACAGTAGTGTCCATTGTTTCTTTGAAGGATTAATTTGAATTGGTAAACTGTTTGTCCTCTTCTTTATGAATTCTATAAATATTCTTGTAGACTTCACAAGCTTTATAATTTGGTATATGCTGTTATTCAAAGGTGTAGTGCCCTCTATTTCAACATTCATCTAGTTGTTGGGGGGTTTTCGTGCAACAAAATGTGTTTTAAATTTTAAGACATATTTAACTTCCTCATTAATTTCTTCCCTAAATACTGTTTTATACTTTTATGGTCTGTTTCTAGTCACCTTTATGCTATTTTTTTGATTTACACATTTAACACTAAGATGTTGTTTTCCTTTGTTTATAAATCCTGTTATTCTCATACCATGGGTTTCTGGGATTTTTCTTAAATGAAGCTTCAGCTCATGGTTTAATCTCAAAATCACATGATGGAAAATGACTGGCAATTTACAGTATCTGTTAGAATGTCATGCAATAGGTGAAGTAAATTTGGAGAAATATATAGGCTCTCACAATAGCCTTCAATTTTATGTTACCTCTTGGGTTCAACTGCATAGTCACAGTAAGCTCATTGGCAATTCAGGCATCAAAGTGGCATCCTTACAATGTCAGAAAATAAAATTTTTCTTTGAAAAAGTACCTTAGCTTAGTAAGAAGCTCATATATATATTTATGTAAATATTTTTTTTTCCCAAATGTCTAATTTACATTTTGTATTGCAGACTGTATGAAACAAGGACTTGCTCTAAAATAATTAATTCTTTCAATAAAATCACTTAGAAAGAATACCACAGCAAAAACTTACCTGGCAAATACCTGACAAATCAAGTTAAGTTCAAGTCCAAATTCATAATTTTTTCTGCAGTTCTTTCAGACTAGAGTGTACAATTGATATGCAGGAATGAACTTGCTGTCCCTTGGATTGGAAAATGTTGGAATCTGATTGAAGAGGCTCTTGAATGACAAGCTGAACACATCCCTGTGTGTCTGGGCTGCGTTCCAGTTTTTGACAATATAAGTGCTTTTCACTTAAGCTTGCAATACCTCCACAGAATGTGTAGCTGGACTGTTTAAAAAAAATCCCATATATGGTTCTGACACATATTCCTGTCTCTTGAATTCATTGCTATTACCTCCTTAAATCCAATGCCATTACCTCCTTAAACCTCTGATTCAATTTCCTTTTTTATTATTATACTTACGATTATGAAGCAGTGACAGGCATATCTTCAGATACTCAGAGGTCAGCCTCGGTTCGAATAAGCATCCAAAAGGGTAGATATTAATCTGAAAGAGCTAGGTACACATTTAAGGCAGTTTTGTAACCCATTCTCCTTACTGCTATCATATTCCTGATAGTAGAAATAAATTTCAGGGTTTAAAACCAAATTGCAGAGGCTTACTTTATTTTAGGACATAACAGTCAAAGTAGAAACTAAAAATCCAGGTCACCTTGCATAGAAAATGTGCTGAGAATTCCACCCCTCCCCCCCACTTTCTTTCTTCCACTTGTTCATGGACTGAACTATTATGGGATATTTGTTGAAGTCTTCCTGCTAATATGAAATTATGAGAAGCGAAGCTAAATAAATAGTTTTATTTCTGTAGGGCCAAAGACATAGATAAAGCAGCATAAAGCAGAAGATATAGCCATGCCTTTAAAATTAATTACGAGTATTTAAAATTGCCTGAAAGACTGAGAAACTCTTTGGTAACAAAACGTAGGAAATGTTTTAGAACTTTTTTCCTTGTCATAAATGACAAGGAAAAAAACCCAAAGACATCAAATGAAAAAAAAATCGTCTACAGGAAATCTGCCAGCAGACTTGTATAGGCCAGACAAATTTTAAAAAATATTTGTTATAAGATTTCTGGAAATTGACTTCTTAATCAACAGGTAACTTTAATGATGTTTTTCTTGTAGCATATATTTTGGTATGTATTTTGTAGGTACTCTGCTGCTAATATAAATGTAGAAACTGTAATTTTCATGTGTATTTTCTCTAAAATTAATTTTTAAATATTTGTGAAAGCCAATTAACAAATGTGGAATGTTTGTTTTTGTATGTAAGAATTTCTAAATTCCTTTTAGGGAAGGAATCTTTAGGCCAGATGTCTTACAGATATTTTACATACAGCCCCTATGGACAATGTCAGGGTATAATTTTTAAGTGGCCTTTTTTCATTGCCTTGTCGCTAATAATGATCAGAATGCGACCATATTCTCTACAAGAGCAGTCTGCCTTAAAGGCTCTGCCCACCTAAACTGTTCTCTGACAGTGACCAGAAACAAAAAGTTCACCACAGACCAGTGTGATGAAAGAAAGGGAGATCAGTTTTCATCCCCTCTTGTAATTATATTAGTTCAGGAACTGTAAGCAGTTCCCAGGACATCAGCTCTTGCCACATCAGTGTTCTTATCTAACTCTGCTTAAAACTTTGTCGATTGACATAACAGAGGCAGCCTTGTGTGGGTGCAACATTCACTGCATATGTTACTTAGGTACCACTACCTTCCTTCATCACTTCTTTTGCTTGAAGCCACAGGCTCTTCTCTCATATGGAAACTCTTTTTCACCTCTTTACAATGCTTCCATATGCATTCCTTAACACACCTCCTCCGCTTCATAAAAATGTACAACTTCAGTTTTCTTTCCATCTTTGTAGCACAGGAGCCCAGCTCTATAAATAAGGTGATGTTCTTGGTGATTTGGGCTCAGTCAAGGTTTATTGGCTTAACAAACTATTATCAGCTGAACTCTGCTTCTCTCTGCATGTTTGCTGTGAGGTGGTGCAGTGTATCACATGTTTGAGCACCAGTCGATGCCTTGCATGGCCCAGTAATTCAGCCCATGTGCTGTTTGTGTCTCATTGCTCTAAGACTGGAGTAGGGCTCACCCCTCTGCCAGTGACATGGGGAAGGCTTGAAGGGAAAAGTTTTAGCACAGCCTCACATGGAATCTCTTAAAAATTGTTATCAGGAGCAAAAGCCAAAATCAGCCATAGCTCTGTACTCCCACACCTCATACAAACATGCATATGGTCTAAGCTCTTCATATATAAGACAGGGCAGGGCTATAGGCTAGACAGCTGGTCAGAATAATTTTGCTGGGGCCACATGAGTAAAAATGTTGATGTGCACAGCAGTTTGCACGAAAGTATATATACAGGTTGTCTTCCCTAATTTCCAGCTCTGCAACAGGAGGTCATATCTTTATTTTACTCAGTTTGTGGAATACTTTGAAGTGGGGTGGTTAGAGCAGCAAGAAAGAGGTTTCAACAGACAAAAATAAAACAATTAAATTTCAGTCTTTGTTCTCAAGCTCTTCTTTTGAAGTTACCTAATGAAACTCAACTACATTCTTCTCCTTAACATGGTTGTTAATGCAGCTGTCAGGTAGGAGAGGGAAGGAGGTAGTATAACTGAAGACTTAATTTTGAACTGTATTGTAAACTAGCTTTCATAAAACCCCACAACAGTAAAGTGGTTCATTACATTTTAGAATGTCTGATGTAAATAAGGTCTCTGAGTGTGCGTGATCAATCTTTCCCAGGGCCAAAATATTTTGCTATTCCCAAGCTTGATTTGCTTGTTCAGGTTGAATAAGCTGAGCTCATATGCATTTAGAAACTGACTTGAATTTTAATTTTATTCTAAAGTCTAATTGTGCCTGCTGTGGTTGCCTCTAGTTCCTACAAAGTAGCCCCTCAGCTTTTCCAGAAAGACTCTAGAGATTTTATAAGGTATTGACCAAATCAGAAATGTGCAATCAAGTAAGGCAGAGTTACTATACCCAGTGTATGAGAGGCAGAATTTATTCTATTGCCAGTTATCCAGAGAGGAGGAAAGGCATGGTGCAAACTTTGCTGCAGAAGAAAGGCATTTTCTAAGTGTCAGTCCTTTTGTTCGACCCTAATTATTTACAATCCACATTGTTCAATTTCCATTGTCACTTACTGCTTCCTTCTCAACTCCAAGGATAGAGGAGCTGTGACACACATCTTAGTGTGTAAAGAAGTTCCAAGGATATAACCATTATTTATTTTAATAATGTAACATTTTATGTATGATATGAGAGAATTTGTCAGTGGTATTGAAAACCTAACTCCTTCTGTGATTAATTTATTTTGTCTGTGCATGTTAATCAGTTTCTTTCTTATCCCATTCACAAAAAAAATAAAAACGCACCTTAATATTAGAAAATGCTGTAGGATGACCGTTGACCAGAAGTTCGACTGATCTCAGTATGAGTTCAATGCATGGAGCTCTTAATTTTTTTCTTCTTCTTACCTAGATTAAAAAGATTAAAAGCAATGTCAGAGCCACTCTCAAAGTCATGGCTGAGTTATACACATTTGCTCCTGGCATCCAAGAAAAAACAATTTCCAAAGTTTGAGTGTTGAGTATGGCGCAGAAGTGACAGAACAGTTTGTCAGTGGAGAATATTATATAGAGCTATTTAAAGGCTGTCCTCGACCTTTCCACCTCTTTTAAAGCCTTGTGAGAGAGATTTAAACTTCTTTTTTGCCAGTGGCCTACTGTCAGTTCCATATTTGTGTTTGTTCTCTCCATGCTATGGATGTAGGAGCACATTATGGGGAGATCTTCTAAATCCTCTTTTAAACTCTTGTCTGAGAAAGAGCCCTCGGATTCAGCCAGGTCAGCCTTGGCACTTAAAGTTCAGAGAAATACTTTTCTTTCCTTGATCTTGTCTTAAGCCAAGTTTTTACAGTTGGTGGATTGAAATTACTTCTATGACGATAGTCAAGGTTTTTCTATTGTCACTGATGAGTTGAAGGTTTTCAATACTTCCTTTATGTGCATTTTCTTCTGAGATACATATATGTATCTATCTATATCTATGCAAACACTTATGCTGGTAAATTACTTGTAAGGCTAAGTTTTTAGGTTATTCAAAAGCAGATTTCTCATATTAAAAGAAAAGTGCTACCAGTAGGTATTTTGTCTATTTACAAAGTGTGACAAAGAGTGCTATTTTCAACATAACCTTCATAGAAAATTAGATACTGATGGTACTTTCATGTGCCAGCTTTTTCAGTGCTCACTCTCTCATGTATAATGCCCCAAAAGATAGTACAAGTAGGTACTACTGCAATAGCTCTGTAAATTGCTGGAAAATAATTTATTAAATATTGAAGAATTCTACAGAATTCCTGATCTTTAGCCATAAATGTAAAATACAGAAATGCAGCAAGAACTGAGCTATTAGAGGGATTAGTCTTTGATTTATTTTCTCTTATTCTTAGCTCAGCATACTCATTTGAAAAGGAACATAAAGTTAAAGCAATGTTGCATTCACAGACAAAGAATAAATAGCCCATAACTGGTTCATGTCGCTGTTGGTACTCACATCTGGCTAGTTTGGAGGTGTCATTGTACATGTTTCTGTGTCAAAAATGGTATAATATGTAGAGGACCAGCTTTTAATTTGTGTCCAAGTGAGATGTCATCATTTAATGAAAAGAGGGAAAATAAGAGCACAGCTGATTTGAAGCAATTTGGAAGGAGTTTCAAAAAATCACCACTGGTGAAATAGCACCTTATTATTGCAAAAATATGTCTTTACTGTTTATCACTCTAACATTGTTCTCTTTTAGTCTAAATATAGTGATCACTGGAAATAGTTTTGGGTATTTGTTAACATATTTGATGACTGCACCTATCTATCAGATATTCTTATTCAAAATACCACTTCTAACAATTCTAAGTGCTAACTGAAAATACCTTTTTTCTTTATTCCTTCCTTTGAAGACAAAGACAGGGGTTTGTTTGCTGCAGGATGGTAACCAGGAGCCTTTCAAAGTGCGACTGCACTTAGCCAAAGATATTCTGATGATCCAGGAGCAGGATGTGATCTGTGTGTCTGGTGAGCCTTTCTATTCTGGTGTAAGTAGTTTTTATTTCTTTTTCAAGATGTTCTTTACAAAGAAAAAGTCTTGTGTGTATGTGTGTGCAGGTGCATATACGCATCGGTATGCATTTGCTCCCATGGATTGGTATTTCATTTTATACTGTTAACACTAAGTGTATTTTATTGTTTCTTTTGTGAGTAAAAATTAACAATACTCATCTAAGAAGCAGCAGCAATAAGGTAACAAGTTACCTTACAAGTCACTCACCCTATTGGAGCTGTTGAATGTGGGAGGAATGACCTGAGAAGTGTTTTTTGCAGGGACTACATATACCTCAATGTACTTATGTATCTGAGTATTGTCTTTGGAGTTGATAAGACACTTACAGCAGGGCTTTGCTGGTAGAGGAGTTACCTTTTATCCTCTGTTGCTTGGGTTCTTTCCTGTGGTAGCCCAGCACTAGACTTCAGGAATTCTGGGAGGGCCACTACCTTTAACAGTTTATCATGTTAACTGAGATGGAACAAAGGGATAATGGTGTTTATGTATTACTGTTTTTACATGATGTATCAGATTCCTTATTTAAGTATAATACTGAATTTTTTGTATGAGAAGCTACAATTATTTGAAAGATCTATAAAATTCTATATAGAATAATACCATAGGGTTTAGAGCTATTGTAATGCAAAGTTTTTATTAATATTAGGTGTAGGTACAAAGATAATAGAAAGCATTTATTATAAATTTCTACAGACATTTTATAGCTACTGTAATTATATTTTGTAGAGATATTTTTAAGATTTATGTGAAACTATCATAAACATTCTGGTCTCCCTTTGAGCTAAAAAAAATAATCATAGAATTTCAAGTTAAATCTTGTGAGGCATAGTAGTGTGATATATCTTTATACAAATGTTTGTTAATGCTATTATGTCTGTTTTATTATTTAATTGCTGCTGTTGCCACATACTTGCATCTCTAAACGCGAGTACGATAAAAAGATACAAAGCACAAATGAAAAATAAATTGGGAGAATGTTAGCAGTGCAAAGAGTGTGAAAGATTAATGAAAAAATTTATCAAATTATCCTTCTCATGATTATGAATATCTCAAGGTGAATTCTTCAGAGCTTTTATCTGAAACAAGAGGAACACGTTGCCTACAGTCTACAGAGTCTGGGTTTATTTACATGACACATCTGACATTAGCTTCTGACTTTCATACTGAACAAATGCAGTTTGCTAATACAAGTCTGTATCCTTTATGTGGAATATAAATGTTCCTTTTACCAGGCACTCCTGTTCCTCAATAGACTGGACGTTCAGCAGGATAGAAAGAAGTTATGAGTTTAAGCTTAAGCTGTAGTTGTTCAATTAGCAACATACACAGTTGTGCCATTATTCCACCAACACCATTCTGACATTATTTATTAAAAGATTTTATCACTCAGAAATATGACTTTCATTATTCTGCCGTAATATCTGTAATATCCTGCTGAACTTGTTATTTAAATGTTTTCATGAAATGCATATTAATATTTTTTCCCCCTTTTCACAGCAAGGGTTTCACTTGCAGTTTTTTTCTCCTTAGGTTTGCAAAGGCTCTGTAGAAAATAATGGATTATTTACTTCCCCAGTTAAACTCCCCCATGATCTTTGCATATTCAATGCATAACTCATTAACTGATTGATAATAGTGAGTTGATGCGGAGTTTCTGTTTCCTGGAAGTGTTATTGTTATAGTAGTGACTTTTGAGCACTTTACCCTGATTTCCTTTGGGATTAAGACTAGTTTTTTAGCAATAGGTTCGTTTCAACCAAGGGCGATTGGCGTTTCACAGACATTTAACTGTCCTTTTGTCACAGGTAATTTGAATAATCTGGAATCTCATGCCTTGATTGTATACTATAATCATACAGGTCCCACAGGCTTCCTTTTTTTTCCCCCCTTTTTTTCCTAAGTTTTATTCCTGATTTATTAGGTTTAATTTGTTTGTTTTTCTTATGTTTTACTTTGGTTGATTTTGTTTTATTTTTTATGTCATTCTGTATAACTGACTGCATTTATCTTTCTTTTACCTGAATTCTACTAAGCAAGGGGTTTCGTTAGCAACTGGCACTGAATGCCTCAGAGAATAAACTCTTTAAGCATAAAAATAAAATTTGTAATTGAGGAACAATGGTATTGTTAAATTTTACAGACAAGTAGATACAATAAAAATAATTTTTCATCTGTTTAAATAAATATTCTTTAAATAATTTGATAAGGTTTTGCTTTATCACTGCTGCACTGGTACTGAACGAAAGGCTGTTACTGTGTTTCTAGTTCAGAACAGTATCTCTTCTGTTTGTTGAGTCTGAATCAATTTGCATGCTCCTCTGTGTAGGACAGACTTTAAACAGGCACTTAACGTTCCAGCAGCATCCAGATCTGCATCCTGCAGAATAATCTAAATAAAATCAATGGCTTCTTAGGAATGAAGTGCTGTTTAATGTAAGTATATGGGTTAAGGACCTAGTTCTGAATTTGGAATACTTCCTTTCGTTGTTAAACAGTTCTAGTTTCAAAACCAAAGAGGGGCAAAGAAACATTGTTTCTTCTTTCATTGTATACAATTTGAAGTAAGAAAATAAAATAAAATAGAAAGGTTATACAGAAAATAAACAGTGTTATACACTAAAAAAAAAAAGAAAAAAAAAAAGGAGAAAACATCTGTTTCTTTAGTGGGCTGAAAATAATGATAAGAGTTAGTGAGGGTCCTGCAGCAATTGTACCTATAGCAATTTCATACAGTATCAACCATCATTCAAATGGTCATGGAGTACATCTAAATTTAGACATCAGTTGCATCAATAAGTATTAAAGATATTTCTTTGTGTGTGCAATATGAAAGTATTGCTTTCCAAGAGAAAGAAATGTAGCGAGTTCAGCATTATGTTGCTACCAGATATCCAGCAGTTTTAAGCTCCACTGCAAATGACCATGTATTGTGAAACTCAAAGTGTAGAAGACAGCGTTTTTTACTAATCTAAATTAAATCCTTGCCTGTAGAGAGGCTATATATTATGGGAAGTGTATGCCTCAGTTGGAGTAGCATATGTTGGAAGATAAGACCACTGTCCCTCAGGTAAGGTACACCTTTTTCTCCCAGAGCAGTTACAAAATGTCCCAAAAAAGAGCTGAATTAAACTGTGTAGGAACCACATCACTATAGAGGGCAGAATTATAGATTGTATTTATATATTCTTTTAAGCATATTTGTTTAATAACTTGAAATTATGGTCACAGATTTTGCTGTATGAACACAACAATGTGCAGTGAGGCAACTCCCGCTCTTTTTAGACATACATGTATATAGTCTGGACTAACCAGGATGGCCTAATTAGCTTTAGCTAATTAGCCTTGAAATTGGTGAAAATTATGAGGGGAGAGGAGATAGCCTAAGTTATGAAGTAGATTTGTTCCTAGGAAAAGTTTTAATATTTGCCATTCCAGAATCAATATTTTTATTTTAAAGTTAATCCTCACAGTTTCTATCACCTTTCATGAACATCTGAAATTCAAGGAAAAGGATTATTGTGCTATATCAAGATAAGTAGTTTATCTGTCTAGGAAGCTGTGGGGTTTTTTCTTCTTTTCTTTAATACATTTTGTTTATTAATTGTACTCAGAATTTTTTTCTACATATAGAATCTATGTGCATATGATATCCATAAATTAAGGGTATGACAATGTACCATTGACAGAATGGATGATTTGAATCAGCTACTCCTTTTTTTTAAAAGAATCAAAATAAGATGCAAGCAGCTTGCAAATTGTTAGCTACCAGAATAGTTTGCATTTTTGCAAAATTGTCTTAAATGTTCTTTTAAAGGGTCATAGATTTTACAAAATCTTGCTAACTCACCTGATGATAACATACAGATGAGTCATTCTCTTTCAAGTAATTTCAAGTTTCTATGCTGCTGTGTAGTAAATGCATTAATTAATTAAACATTAATAAGTTCTTTAAGTGGTTTGATTTTTTTAATTAAGGATCTTTGGGGGAAATTAGCGTGAAAGTCAGTCATAACTCAATACTGATTAAAAAGTGAATGAGCGGGGGTTTTTTGTGAATTTATAGAAAAACAGCTCTCAGAGTAGCGTGGCATTTTCCCAAGCGTTTAACTGAGGTTGATACAATCGTATCTAAATGTAGCCTATGGATTGTAATTGGTTTGCGATGAAGAAAAATCATTAGTCCCCTTTACCAAGGCCAGGATGTAACACTGTCTCAAATTGTTGCATTGCAGCCAGATCTTTCTTCCGATGTTGTTAACCACACAGGTTGTTTATGGTTTTGGTGTTTTTTATTTTGTTTTGGTTTGTTTTTTTGGTGGTTTTTTTTTGTTTGTTTGCTTGCTTGTTTTATTTTTGTTTTTTTTTTTTTTTTTTTTAAGCTTAAGAAAATATGATGTTTCACTTTTTTAGGGTTGTCCTTATACTACTGTGAAATCAAGTCCTGAAAGATTCATAAATATATAAAAAGCCCATAAAGTATAAAAAAAAATTAGCTGTTAGAGATTTTCTATTTTTTTAAATTTTGTAGAAAAAAGACTTTTAAATTTAAAACTTTGCACAATAGAATGCTTTTCTTGATTTTTTTTTAAAATTGCAATAATGCAGTTATGAATTTTGAAGAATAAATTTAAACTCAGAAGATATTGCTTAATGATAACATGCCTGGGAAGTCACATGAAGTTATTAGATTTTCTTTGCTTGAATATTTAATTTTGTGAGACTTCCTGAGAGTTAATTTTATATCTGTGACATTGGATCATTCTCTTTTGAAAATTATGAATTTTCTTGTCATATATTTTAGTGTTGCTAAAACAACTTTAATTGCCATTAGCAATTTTAATGAATAGAAATAGAAGGAAAAAAAAAAAGCTTAAAAATGTTAAATAATTTTAACTTATTTTCTCTTTTGTCTTTATTTGCAATTTTTATTCTGATGTGGTTGAATATTATTATAAACAATGCCAAAATTAAACTCCCTGCCTTGAAGAGAATTGCAAATATGTGCACAGATAGGTCACCTTTCAATCACTTTCCATTCTTGTTATCTTCATAAAACTACCACTAAGAATCTTTGGAGTTTTTTTATCCTGTTGGTATCTGTCAGCTATTCAGTGGAGTGAATCCATTTTTTCACTGAAGTCGTCAAGTATCTATCAAATGCAGGTAACTTTTTTCCCCCTGCCAGTCCGGACAGCTTTAAAGTGACAACCTGACAGATGTAAATATGATCTTTTAGGGAAAGCCTAAGGCAGCTTATTTTTCTGTTGCTACTTAAAAGTAAAGAGCATAGCAATCAGCTGAGGTTAAAAATGCCATTTATACTGCCAGATTTGAAAGCAAATAACTACTTCTCCTCATTGGAAGAAGGCTTTTCCTCCACAAGAAAGAAAAATATTGTAATTGAGAGAACCCAAAACATTGATCAATGCCAATGCATGATGTAAGGCAGTAGTGGAAACTACAGAGAATGTTCATTACTATACCTAGTGGGAGTTCAGATCCTGACCATAGGTTTAGAGGTTTCTTTCTCTTTTACTTCTATATCAAGAAATGCAGTACTTCTGAAATGAATCAATCTTGTGAGCAGAAATTTATAAGTAGATACTTAGGTGAATGTTTCAGCTTTCAAGCACAAGCTACAGGACTGGGAACATTTTGAAGTAAGAAGAAACGAAGGGTTGAGAGCTTTTTGTTTTAACTCTAGTCACTGTTAACAGCCTACATGACCGCACAGCTGCAGAGGAAGGAGGATTTCCAGTTGATCAGGAATGTTGCAGCCCTCCCTTACTGCCAACCTTCTCCAGTTGCATGAGGAACTGAAATAAGGAGACAAGCTTCAAATGCCACATGATGGAAGTTGTTAGCAGATGAGCAAGTCTGCTGGCAAACCTTGTTAACAGTTAATGCAAATTGGAAATGTGGCTGACCTGTGTCCTATGTCCTTTACACTCAGTATAAAGCTTGCCCATGTAGATTAATCCAAAGAAATTCCACTAAGAAAGAGCAAGGCATTACCAAAAACAGTGTTTAAAACCTTGAAAATGTATGCAATAATTAAATAAAATTTTTTAAAAATTAAATTAAAAAAAATTCTCTTTATATTTTCTCATTTTGGAATGTAGTAGGATTACTAATAGCTGGTAAACTATATGAGAACGTGGCCTTGAATATATTATGATATCAAATGTTAACAGGTCAGTCTGTGAAGTTGATGCCAATGTATTGATTTTATCTTTATACTATTACATTTTAAAGTTTATGTTCTAATATTTTCCGCCTTTTTTCCTCCTACATGTTTCCATGTCACTGTGCTATTGTGGACTCCTCTCCGTGTGTATTCCTTTTTCCCCACCTACTGTTTTGTGCTGCTAACCTTTCAGCTTTTTATCATGTTCTTCCATACGTAAAATAGTTTGGTTTCTGTTCTATCTTTGAAAAGAGAGGACTTGTTTTCTCTCTGTACCTTGACAAACTAATTCTTCATGCCTTTACTTTTCTAAGATGAATATCCAGACTCACCAGATGAATAACCACACACTGGGAAAAAGGTTGAGAAATGGTATATTTAAGTTTCACATGCTGTTAATTCAGTTTTGTGAAGATTTTTGTAGTTTCTTTGTCCTTTTGTTCAACATGTATTTGACTTCTTTCATAGAGACACATTATTAGATTATTAGATCTCATTAAATGACTGCTTTGTATTGTACAAGATAGTTCGAAAAGATTGCTAAATATTTAAGAGTCAGTTAAACAATTACAAACTTTCTTTTACATCACATACCAGTCAATATGAAATACTTTAATTTTTACTGTCCTCCAAGACGTAACTTAAAAATAACATTAAATCTTGACTAAATATAAATAGCTAATGATTACCTAGGATTCTGTGTTTTCCTTTCCTCACTATTTACTGTTGCTTTATGCTCACATGGTCATTCCTCACTTCTGATCTCGCTTATGGATTTTAAGGAGAAATTTTAGTAACTCTTTAATGAAAGCCTCAAAAACATTTTTCTGTTTCACTGCATAGCTGTGAGGAAGATTTTTTTATTTTTTTTTTGGCAAAACTCCTCACTGTCCTTTCCAGTCAATTTTCTGACAGGCGTGGAAAATTATGACAGCATGGCAGCAGCTTTGTGTTTTTCAATAAAATGATAATTACTTTTGTTCTCTTCCAGGAAACAGCAAGAACACTACTCTAAATCTTGCTTTTAAGGGTCCTAGGAGCTATAACCTTCTCTCTGGTTTAATGTGGATAACAAATGTGAAAATAGAAATACAATCTCACATAACACTTTGTGTAGTCTTGATAGAGAACTAAGTATCTTTTCATCTGAACCAAGTTTATTTTGTAAACTTGGGGAAGAAGTTACTTTTGGAATTTGCAAAACCACTGCAAATTCAATCATAGAACATCATGTGGTGCAGAAAGAGGGGAAAGCATAAAAATTTTAATAGAGACTCAATGGAACCATCAATATTTTTAACCTAAACAACACAAATAGTCAATCAGGATACTTAGAGCACTTCTTCACTTGTACAAAATTTTTTGACTTCCAGAGCTCTTGCTCTGCTTTATTAATGAGTAGTAGAAAATTGTTTTAAGAACTTAAAGCTATTAGACCAGAGAAAAGCATTTTATTATTATTGTTCATTTGAAATGCTAATTAAAAGCATCAGAACAAAATATTTTGCTTCAGATTGCTGCTTAAACTGCTTTCATATATTAATCATTATAATAAAAGTACTTTAAATTATAATATAGTGTTCTCCAGACCAGGTATATTCTATTAACCTGGGTTGAAAATGACACTGAAAATTGAGCTTGATTTGGAGTTTTTGAGGGTTACATAAGATAAATCATGTGCAATTTAAAAAGCAAAACTTACTTGGATGAAGAAGTTTTCTGCCAAAACATTTCAAAGCAAATATCTACCATCAAAACACTTATTCAAGTTACTATGCAAATCAGAAGGTAGGGATTCATCTTTCTCAGGTTAAATTTGACATCCTGCCCCTATACTTGATGAAGTTGATTAACACCTAATTTGGACACCTGCTTTGGGCCACCAGGATTGAATGTGTTTATTTTTCTTTATTGATTACAAAAATAAACTTGCCTTGACCACTGGCTGGTTAGAGCGGAGGCTTGATCCCAGTCCAAAATTCAGGTGTATGAAATGTCTGATGCTTGTAACTGTTCTGGAAAAGCTGTTTCACTATAAGGTTTATGTCAGGTTTCAAATTGCAGACCAGGGGATTATTGATGGTTTACTAAAGTAATATACAACATGTATGTAATTCTGATTTGCATGTTTGCTATTGTTAGCTAACTTGAAGTAAAGAAAATGTAACTCTGAGAGATGTGTTGAATAAGCCTAGATTAAATAAAATGCAATGCCTTCACTGCACATAACACATCATTCGAGTGAATCTAGTTTGCAGTATGTTTTTGAAGTGAAATTCAGTTCACTGACTGGTCCCAATGTATTTAATATCAAATTTAAATGGAGATAAAAAAGAAACTAGAAAAAATACTGGACAAAACCATCTGATAAATTATGCTGTGCTTAAAAAGTGCCTTGAAGTTTTTCTGGTTTCCTTCCTTCTTTCTATACAGGTTTGCTTATTTAGAAATCTTCTATGCTAGCATGCAGATTTTTTTCACATAAAAAAAGTAATGCTGAACTCCAATATGAAATGTTTCTTGTGTTCTGTCAGCACTGGCAAGCTCACAGAAGACCCTGGATCAGCTGTTTTCAGGGCTATCTTGAATCTGTCTTTGCTTGAGTGATAACCAAAAAGTATATTTTATTGACTTTTTTTTTATGGGTACTTTTGTGCCTGTTGGGCTAAGAAGGACAAGGACAGAAATATTTTGCAGTATAGTTTTCTATTAGGTTTTCTAAAACTTTAGCTTCAGCTTAGAATGTGTTCAGATGCCAGTATTTACAGGGACTACTGACATATCATGAACTACAAATTTTATGGAGTTACATGTTTTTTACTGAGAATATTACTTTGTCTGAAATTTAATCTGTGTGTTGTCCTTTACATCTTTCATGGTTGATGTAACACTAGCCAGTTTAAGGCAGCCAGTTCAAAGTAGTGAAAAGTTGGTGTTTTTCAATGTCATTTTAGCCCAAGTGTGTTCTATTTGATTTGAGCATGTATAACAAAAATACCAGATTATATTGTCTGGAGTATACAAGTCAGGTTCCTGTTTTTAACTCCATGTTCAATACAAGCTGGAGGTGGAAGCAAGATGAAGTTAATAGGAAAAATATAGCTCCCAGTGGAGCCCTAGCTGAGTGTTTTCTGTTCATTTATGTAAACTCAGCTTAGACCACACATCAGACTGTTGCCTATATTGGTTTGTCCTGAATGTATTGTCAGCACCATTACCTGCATCTGATACTGTGACAGAAAAGGTTTTCTAAGTGCAATTTTTGGCTTGAATCCAATCTGTGGGAACTGCAATTATGAAAGTTCCTTTTTAGAAGTTTACATTAAAAACAAAAATTGAAGTGTTTAGCTATTTAACAGAAATATGTATACATTTTTCTTAGAATAAATATTTGCAAGCGCTTTACATTTTGCAAGCATTAGCCTAAATGAATAAATAGTAGTCTCATTTAGGCAATCCATTTTGTTTTTCAGTCCAAAACATTGGATGAGTTTATGCTTGCTCTTTCCACAGTTACACAGTTCATAATTGTCACAAACATAAAAAAAGAAACAAGGTGGCTTGATTTTCACCAATATCATGCAGTAGCAGTTTTCCAAAACTTTTATGTTAGCTCCTTTATTTTCCTTTCTGTGCATGAAGTAAGGAAGAAAAAAAAAATACATCTGTATATATTTCATGCTGTCTGTCACTGCTACATTCCAGATGATCTATTCAAATCTGACTGACACTGGTAATATATGCTGAAATAATAATAATTTGAAAATTAAATAATTATTGTGCTGAAATAAATATAGGTAAATGTAACATACATGCAGACTTATGCTGTGCAATAGATATATAGGTAATTAAATGAGAATAAAATCTAGACCACATGTAGAGGACATTCAGAAATCTATAAATTTGATATATTTGAATCTGGATATATTGTATATCTGCTAGTAGGTTATTGTACCACTACCTAAATGTGCTAATATGAATGGTCTGTGGTTATAGAGTCAATAGACAGACTAGGAAAAAAACAAAAAAGGCTTTTTTGTAAACGTTCATATCTGAGATAGTAGTTTGTAAGGCAAATATTTTTAGACAGCAGTGAAAGGAAAAAGATGGGCTGCTTTTAATAATTGTTGGTTATGGGTTACAATTTTTAAACCATTGCTCTGAGATCAACAGTGGTTGTTTTTGTATTAGCTTCTGGTGGTTTTGGTGTTTGTTTGTTTGTTTGTTTGTTTTAGTTTTTTAATTTGGATCATTACTGTGCTTTAAAATGAATTCATGCAGTGTGTGCACTTGTTAGGCTTTGGTTAACATCAATGAGTGGTCTTGGCATGCATGAGTGTTCCTTTCAGATGAAACTGAATTTGGAAATGCACTGCAGGAGCACAGTGTACGTACTTCAACCTGCATGTGGAAACCAATTTAGGACTATTCAAGGCCTTAGCCTCTGTAATGTGTGTGTTGTGCCATAATTGTCCAACTCCAAAGTTCTGTTTTTTATGCATTGCAGTACTTGCTAGGATGGTGTGAATTGAAAAAATAATTTTTAGGGGTTTTTTTGAGACAGGATCTCTTCTTTTCTTCTAGATTGTCTTTTTCCTGTGGAGTATAGGTTTCATGGGATTTTCAGTTCAGAAACTCAGAACTTCATTAAAGCAGTAAAAATCAATGTTGAAAAAACTGAAATATGAATATAGTTGTTCCGACTGAAGACACTAAATCTAGCAATACTTGATTTATTTTTTCCAGGAAAGAACTGTAACGATAAGAAGACAGACTGTAGGAGGATTTGGATTAAGTATAAAGGTAAGATGATTTTTTGGTCTATTTATTGCATATCACACAGAGTGTGTCTTTGTATATAATCAATGTTACTGTTAATGAGTGCAAACTATTTTAGAGGACCAGAGATAAGACAGGAAACATATTTGTGTATGTTAAATACTGTTACAGCAGGTAACTACAGAACTATGGGCCCTATGGAATGGAAGGCAGTCATTCCCTGAAAATTCAAGCTGACCAACTGTGTAATAAGGTCTGATATAAGAGTTGAGAAGTGTTTTCAACTGTATGGACTGTACTTGTATCCAGCTTCTCTCTAATTTAAATAGTTATTAATGAATGCTAAATTACAGTGGCAGGCACATGGAACAGCTAATAAGTTCACCATGAATTCTGCTGCAAAGAATATCACATTATTCCACTACAATTCATTAGTGGGACAGAAAGAGTTATTGCATGCTCATATTGTTTATTTTTCTATAGATCAAGCCCAGACAGAAATTTACCATTTTACAATGTTTTTGCTTTTGTCAGTAAGATTTAAGAATGTATACAAGTGTAGGTGATCCTTTAGGGAGAAAGGGTTAATAATTTTTGTCCTTGTAATCTATGATTTTGAAAACCTTACCTTAGCTTTGAATCTGAGTGTAGACAACACAAGATTAATTTTATCTTCTAAACACAGCAGTTCTCAGTCTCAAGATAGCAATGGAAAAAATTAAGTGTACTTCACATGAATGCAAGGAGGCCTAAATTATGCATATAAAGTGAAAATATAGATTTTCCTATGAACATCTGCTACTTTTGACCTTATAAGTGACTCATAAGAAGGATTAATGTGCATTTGTGTTGTCATTGATAAGAATATAACTGAATATTAATATTGATTTAAAAAATATTAATTTTGAAAAATGTCTTAATGTGATTGCTGTTATCTTGTTGACCCATGAAGACCTCTGTTCAAGAAAAACTAATTGCTATTGTGTCACCAAAGTTTCTCATCGGTTTGCTTAACAACACTCAAGTTTGTTTTTTTTTCCTCTGGTATCATCATATGTTGCAGTACACTGAATAATGATGAAGTAATGAATGTCAGTGCGAAATCAAGTATATGGGTAAATGAGGTTTTATTTAGATGCTGCTAAAAAATAACTGGTTACAGTAAAGACTAGATGATAGGAGAACAAATCTCAAGAATCAATAACCTTGATTTTTATATATACTTTACAATGAGCTGTCATTTATAATTCACACTGCTTACAGTCTCAAGATCACGTTTTTTATGTATTATGTAAATTGCATAAAATAAAATATAATTTAGAAATATAAATTAAGTAGAGAAGGTGGAATGGTCTTTCTTAAATTAGTAAAGTTATTCTTAACTTTTCAGAGTAAGATATTTATTTTCTAGGATTATTTTATATCATAGATATTTTGATCAGAATTAACCAAAGTACTAGAAAGGTGAAGATACATAAAGTCAGGTGTGAATAGACAATTTTTAATTTTTTGAAATAACTAGCAATCAGGTGATGAAATACTTTCTAATTAAAGAGCAGGGTTCTCTTTAAGAAAAGGAAACTCAAACTTGCTTGGATGGCATAAATTAGAAAATGAAAATGGCAAGTTGAATTCTGTGGTCCAGGATGTGTTTCAGGTTGTATGATTTATTACTTTAAAATCACTTATTTTTTTTAAAGAATCAGTGTATGTGGGACCTTTTTTGCCAGGTCCCTTTATTAGTAGTTCTACATTCTCCAAAGGTGGACAAGCAGTTGGATAACCAACACAGCCTAAAAAAATAATATCATCTATTATTATAATTTTAAACTAGTTTAAGAAACAACTTAGAATGGGAATTTACAGTAATTTTTCTTTTTTTGTTTAGTAGCCAAACTTTATGAAGAGTCACTGAAATGGACTTTTTATTTATGGCATGAGCTAACATGTCAGTTCCAAATACTCTGAAAAGGGCCAGTTTTCTGTTTGAAATGGGTCATTCAATCATGGTTTGCTTCTTGCAGATGAAGAAAAATTTTCTGCTATGTTTTTGTTTTGTTTTGTAGGATTCCTGAGCTTTAATAAAGAGTTTATACTTTGTATTAATTTTAAATAGAAATATAATTATTTTTAAATTGTACCAGAAAGTAGAGGTCTACAAGTCACCCTGAAGGATTGAGAAGGACTGAGGCCTCTCCTCCTTGTGTCAGTAACTCCCATAGCCCCTCGACTACAGTAGTTTCTGTTGTCTTACTACTCCCAGGCTAATTAAAAGTAGGAGTTATTTGATGACTTGCTTTCTGGTTGTGGTGTATATCAGAGGATGCCGTTTATCTGAGGTGTTAATTACAGCAGTACAGTGATTAATGACACTCACTTTAGAATACTTCCTTATGAATTTGCCTAGTTTTGGCAATGGGGTCTGATGCCTTATTTTGTCTTTTTTTTTTCCTGCTAACTTAAAACATCCATCTAGTTCAGAAATCTCACATGAAAAAGTAACCTTTCAGCTTTCTCTTAAATAAATTTTGAAAATGTCTTATCCCACTGCAAGTATTTTGAACTCTTGGAATTACTCTTTTTCTGAAGAGCAGAGGATCAATTGCTAATAATTCCAAAATCAGTTAGTTTTTAATTTTATTTTTTTTAATAACCTGTGTATTTGAACAATGTTTGTAAAAACCAGAAATTCAGTTAACTGCTTTAAAAAAAACCCTGATTGTAAGATTGACTTTTGTCCAAGACCTAAACTTCAGCCATTAAAAAAATAGATTATAATCCACTCTTTTAGGGTTTGAAAACCTGGTGTTTGGCTATATATCTTAGCTGAAGTTGTGAAACTGATTGAATTTGAAGCAGACCTGCTCTGGTTTAGACTCTTCTGAAGGAATGATTTTCTCTTTTCTGAAGCCTCTTGTTAAATGTGTGTGAAGGAATAGCTATGGACATAGGTGTAGAATTTGGGAAGTGTAGTATTTAAGTAATTTATCACATCTCTGACAAGTTTGAGATGCAGAGGCTTGACAAGAGATGCTGCTCAGTGTATGATTTCTGAAAGAACATTCTGTTTGTCAAAAATTGGAGTGTAGTGTTCCTGAAGAAAAAGGCAACAACATTGATACGTCATTAAACAAATTGGGGTTTTTGGTTACAGTCTGCCTTCTGGCTACCAGGACTCAGTACACTGCCATTATCCTGCCTCTGTTTTGATAATTCTTTTAAAATAGTGAACAGCATCACAAATGTTCTGAGATTCAGTTTGACTTTCCAGTTTAACTCAATCAAAAAATTCAGTGTCTATAGACCTTAAAGGTATTTTTGCTAGTGAAAATGCTTCCTTTTAGTATGAAGTCATAGTCACCTATATTATCTAACTCTGATGATGGTAAAGTCCAACAATTGGTTTGATTTTTTAATAAACTCTTTTTTTTTTTTTTTTAGGAAAATAAAAAATTAATTCTTTTTATACTTAGAACCAAAACCCCCATCCTTTGTCAATAAAAGTTACTACTTTCAATTGTCCTATTTTTCATATGTCAAAAACTTCTGAAAAAAACTCTTGCACATAAAAACTGGGATAAGAAAAAATTTTAGGAATGTATCATGTGACACTTTAAAAGGTGGTGTGGGTGACCTCTCAGCAGTAGTGGCCAACATCCAGGACAGTGACCTTCAAACAGCTGCCAGTGATTAGAGCTTCCTCTGCCTCTTCTAGCAGGACCACCTCCACAGGTGGGCAGCTGCTTTTATTCCAGGCTTATCCATGCTTAAGGAAAACTGACAAAGAAAATTTGCTTGACAAAGATCATTGTTAGAATCTGGTAGAGGTCTGAGCCATTGCATCTTCAACACCACTATTTGATGTATTTCTCTCCATTCTCTGGTCTGAGGTTATACCTCAGGTTATACACATCTGTATTAGAGGAAGAGAAAACTCAGAGCAGTTGGAAAAGTTGCCTCTGTTCCCAGAGGTTTCTTCAGAATAGTATCCTCTGAGACTGTAAAATCAGATTTTAGACATGTATTCACTTTTCCCTCTACAGGACAGAGAATCAAGTATGGAGAATGCAGGATGAAAAGCTGCAGTGTCAACCTGAAGTGGTATTAAAAAAGATGTTGGTAGAATATGTACAGTTTGCTACAAATTGCTAACAGTGACTGGGTATAGACAGCTGGCCAACTGTTTGCTGCTTCCAGTTTTTGATTTTTTTGTTTTTTAGAATAGCAGGCACTACATCGTTACGCTAATTTAAAAAGAAGTCTTCATACAGATCAGACTCAGGTGCAATAGGAGTAGATAATTCTCTTCAGTAGGACACTACTGAAAGCTTCCTCAGATCTGTAGTGTAAGTGGATTTAAGTAGATTCAATGCAATGAGAGGAATAATCATGTGGTGTGCATTGCAGGCTGGCTTGGTAATAAAAGTAATTTCCTATTTTAATGGAACCTCAGGTCTAAGGAGGCTATTTTAAACCTTTCATTTCGTTGCTGAGCTTTAAATATCCTGGATAGTGCAACATGTGTGTAGCAGTGGAAGCTTAGGAAGAAAGTGACCCAGTTATTTTTTCTATTTCTTTGAAAAAAATTGAAGTAATTAAATTTGCATGTGACCAGAAAATTTGGAGAATATAGGTTAAAAACATATCAATTTAGTCAGCTTAAACTCATTATCTTCAGTGAAGCCACCTTTTACTGTTACTGTTCTTCTCATGAAAACTACTGAACAATATTCAACAAGCTATAATGCTACAATTTAATTAGTCTGAATACATCTGTCAGCCTAACTGAAATGGTGGTAGCCTTTGGTTTTTGTGGAGTCAGTACTCAGTCTGTGCTAGAAATACTGATATGTTCCGTTCTTGTCAACACTCATCTCATGCAATGCCAGTAGAACTGTACCTGTAGATATATAATTGTTGTAATATTACTGAGATCCTTATTAACTCAGTGTTTTTAGGGTTATTTGAATTGATAGCCACTAGCAGGAGGAACATTTATCTGATTTAACATTCTGTGGTTTCATAGGAAATTAATCTTTACTCCATGACAGAAAGAGGTGTTGAATGTAGGAGTCTGTTCAGTTTCAAACGCTTTGATTTTGCATGAAGAAGGGGTGTGTTCTGTTCCTTAGGGATTGAAATACCTACGTCAGTCCTTTTCACAACTTGCCCCTAAGTGCCTGGACCTAAAAAAACCCATCATTTCCTAAGTAAAATCTATCTGCTGAAAAGAAGAGTAAGCAAACCCTTAACCAGGATTCCTAGGCAAAACAACAGTGTGGCAGACATTGGTTTCTGGTGACCTGAATTTGTACAGATTGCATTTGAGTATACACTTTGATGCTCTTGGCAGAGGAAAGAGTATTTGTTTCTCTGTATATTTGCCTTTACCTTCCTTTGAATTTCCTTTTCATTTAAGATTTATTTTCATTACTTTGTTTTCAAGCACCTTAAATTTTTCCAGTCCCAACAGGATAAATTGAATGAAGCAACAGCACTGAATTGTTGTTGAACTGTTGAAACTATCATCTGGTTTTCCTTTATTTCTCCCTGTTTATTGAACACCTACTGTTCCATCTCTTTATGTTTCTTTGTCTGCTCCTTGTTATTTATGCCATTTCTTTCCTCACTCTTTGTGCTTGTGTGACAGACAGAAACAAATAAAGACTGCTTTTGAGATGAAAAGTCCAAACCTTCTTTCTTGTGCTTTTGTTTATCTCCTTGCTAGCGTGAAAACTAAATGGTCACAGTGTGTTTGCCATTGTAGTTGGATGTTCATTCTGCTTCTATGGGACACATTTCATACATTAGGCTCTCCAGAATTCACAGAAACTGATGTCCTTTTTCTTCAAGTCTGGTAGAGTTCGGAATTCACTTTCTGAGCTAATGATGGCAACTGAGAACTTCTTTATGTGAGATAATAAGAAATTACAATCAAATTTTCATTAGGAAAAGAGGAAGGGCAGAATCAGTTATTTGCTCAGTCTCTCTAAAAATTGTATTTAGAGAAAGGGTAAAATATAATGTTTAGCAAAAAGATATTTTTAGTGACTGACAATGATTGCTATTTGTTCTGATTTCAGGGTGGAGCCGAACATAGTATTCCAGTGGTCATTTCTAAGATTTCCAAAGAACAAAGAGGTCGGTATCAGGTATTAGCTTATTATGTACTTTAATGTTCCCTTTAAAAAAAGATGTTTTAAATCTTGAGATTCTTCAGTCACTGTTAAATAAATACTGTTGTTGAACCCTTTCTCTCTTATGTCTTTATGATCTCTTTCCCTCAGAAACTTTTTCTGAAAAAGTACAGAATTTATGTTTGAAATAGTTTATAAAGTCTTCAACATTTTTTTTAAGATTATTGTAAAGTATTATTTTTAAGATGAGAAATAGGAAAGTATTGATAGAATTAAAATATTTAACAAAAGGCAATGATTTAGGCTTTGACTTCCCAGTAGTTATTTTCTGGAAGCTGTAGCAGATGAGATGTTTGGCTCTTAAATCATGGTAACACAGTAGGCGAATACATGACTTTTTAACCTGATTACTCAGGTTATTATTGTGACAGGGTACTGCATAAAGTCCTGACCATACTTATTTTTACTAATAACAGAGCTGGTTCTGAATTTCTGTATGGTTTTAAATTGGCAACATTTTGAAATTATTGGAATGATGTATGGATAATAAAAGCTCAAGATTTGCACAATTATGAGGGAGGAAGGTTGTGAACCAGTACTAATATGGTGTACTTAATATTTTTGTTATGATTGTATGTATTTTTGTAAGGCCAGAAATGCAAACTTGGAAACATTTCCCTCCGTTTGTAATGCAATAATTCTAGAACTCAGCTTCTCCTCAACTAAAATGTACCAGCATAAAAAAAAGTCTCATATTCACCCACTCAGCCAAAGAGAGGTATGGAAGAATACTGAGAGCCAAAAGCCAACGCTGAAAGAAAGGTGACATGGAAGTTGGAGTGAGGGAGAATAAGGAGTAACATGGAAGGAGTCCCTAAGGAAGGCAATAAGGTTAACCTTAAGAAGTTATACCTGTGACTACATTCTTTTCAGTATGCATGTAACTAACACATAAATAAGTGTTATTTATTAGTAGCTATTAAAATGCTATTAAGAACTTCAGGTAAAATAAGAAAGATATACTGAAGTTTAATTGCGCACAGTGAAGTGGAATTTTATGTCTGTCTTTTTTTTTTTTTTTTTTTTTTTTTTCAGAATTTGTNGGTTTTTTTTTTGTTCTTTTTTTTTTTTTTTTTTTTTCTGCAGTATCTGTTGCCTTGTTTCTAGCCCCAATACCTGGCTGCGATATAGTCTTAATTACTGCTTTGAATAAAAATACTGCTGGTTTTTAGAGAGCTAGTTTTGAGGGACATATCTTTTGTAGGAGAGTGGTATCCTGAGATGTGGAAAGTGTCATGCTATGTTCCTGGACTAGAGAACTTTGATACAGAAAATGCTGTTTGACCCCAAGCCTATGCCTCAAAATAAATCAGAATGTCTGTCCTGCAATAATTTAACCATCCATTGTTAAACAGAGCTAATAGGACCATTCCTTCAAACAAAGACTTGAGAATCAGAATTCATGTCCATATTGATTCCAGTTTTACAGCTCATGTAAATAAGTAAATTTTTCGGATCAAGTCCAATACTAGCTTTTTCCAGACAGTATCTTCTGTGATGATATGGAGTACTATAGGTAATAATTGCATGTAATCTGTTAATTTCCCTTAGTTCTCATGTTGGGGCTCATAAATGCCTTTAAAGATGCTTAAATAATCTTTGTTATATTTCTGGTATGCTTATAAGGTGTATTTGAATGAGATAGCTCTGAAATGGAACACTGTTTAAAAATTTGAAGTGTACAATTAGATTTTGTAAATGTCTTTGTGATGCAGCTTTGTTTTAGAAATCACATTCAGTTTGGCTGGTGATTTTTTTACAATATATTGATTTTCTAGCTCTTCAGAGTATATAAGTGTTATCCAGAATTAATAGTCCCTGTTATTTATCAGAGTTTATCAAAGACACAGGATCAAAAGGGTCTTTTATCTTTGGCAGAACTTAAAAATTAAATTTATTATTCTTCAGTAGCTCTGGAGTCTCCATGTTACTTTTTTCTCTTTGTAAGAAATGATCTCTCACCGGCAAATAAGACCTAGTCCTGCAGTCATTTTCTATTCAGAAAAATATGCCACACCTTACCAGAATGGCCTGAAAGGTGCTAGTGACTGATGGATGAAGTTTCATAGTTGTATGCTGGGGCTGAATAACCTTTTTTATTGTAACACTGATACACCAGTATTTTGGGCTTAAAAAAGAAAATACAAGTAATTTATTTGCAAGTTTTATGTTGGGGTTTTTATCATGTTTTTCTTTGAAATTTTAAAAGAATACGCAAAAGCATTGAATTAAATAATAATTCATATACACAGAATGTTGGATGTTTTGTACAAAGTGAGTGAAAAATATGCTTTCTGTTTTCAGCGGAACTTTCAGGTTTGCTCTTTATAGGAGATGCAATTCTACAGGTGAGTAAAACTGCAAATTATTTTTTCTGTATTTTTCTAGAAAAGTGAAATGAAATCTATGCTTATGAAATGTAGAGTAAGTCTTCTCTTTATCTTTTTAATAACAGATTAATGGAATTAATGTGAGAAAATGCAGGCATGAAGAAGTGGTGAGCTTTTCTGTTTTTTAGTCTACTTTTTGTCTTTTGTAGTTGCTGAAATGAAAGTGTATACTGACAGCAGTGCAGTGGTATCAGCTGTTTTATTTTTTATTCCTAAACAAATATGACTGTACCTTCTAACATGACAAGCAACAAAGTGCAATCTTTTCTTCCTAAACCTCTGTAATTGTTCTTTTCAGATAGGCTTTTCTATATTAAAGGTGATTGTTTTATAATGATTTGAGCTGTACATATTTCAGCATTTATTCTTCTGGCTAATAGCTGTCAAATTTCAGCAGTGCTACACCTTTCT
Source organism: Toxostoma redivivum (assembly GCA_013397375.1). Lineage (NCBI taxonomy): Eukaryota > Metazoa > Chordata > Aves > Passeriformes > Mimidae > Toxostoma > Toxostoma redivivum. The sequence goes on from VXBI01009992.1 coordinate 116,417, forward strand.
GGCTGTGTGGGGTCATTTTAATTTCAACAGCTGTAATTTGCACTATGTTGGAGATTTGTTATTTGGTTAGTTTTAATCCTATTTTAAAAAAGAGAGAAAACTGTTCATCTGCCACTCATCCTATGGCTGTTCCTTATGAGGCTGCTCTTCTCCATTAGTTAAGATGCTATAATTTTGGAAGTAAAATAAAATTTTATTAAGGAGATTTCTTCTATAGAGGAAATTTTTGAGAGATCTGCAGTAGGCTGGTTCCACTGGTGAATCAGCTTTGCTGAATGTATCATGTACTTTCCTCATATTTGACTTTTTGACTCTTCTTAAGTACTTTCAGAAGCAGAAAAGTTTTATTTCAGAAAACAATGCCGGAAATTAGAAGATTACCAAAGAAATTACCTTTAAATCCTGTTTAGCTCCATAGCTTTTGTACCTGTACTTTTAAAGTAACATAGTACTGATATATTTGAAAGCTTATCTTTCTGACTCTTTGCCAATTCAAGGATGCTCTGTGTTTCATCCAGCATCCTGCTATATGACAGATCATTGTACATTGTGCTGTTCAGGTATAGAAGGCAGGACTTAACAAAGATGAACTTCTGATGAGCAAGTTTAGGGCAGGCTTAAAGATTAGATCACCGCACTATTCTTCAGAATGCTTTTGCACACTTGTTTCCTTTTGGAAATCTGTATTGCAAATCCTGCTTCATTCTTCAGAGCTTTCATCAGAACTCCTTCTGTATATACTCGTTAATAGTCGTGTTTATATTGCTTTTAAGTTTTGTCTGTGCAACAGTGATCAGATTGTAAATATTTTATAAGTTTACTGCAGTTTATTTGTTTAATATGCATTAATATAGCAAATCTCTCAGTGGGATTTAAATGTTGGAATTACAAAATGTGAGAAAAATATTACTAAAAGTGTAGCCTTGTACACGTGAATGCGTCTTGAAAACTAGTAAGGACATCAGGATTTTATTTTCTGTTTTCTGAGACATTCTCTAAACTCCCAAAATGATACATAAATCTGGTGTTTATGATAAGGTTATGATTGAGTATTTATGATAAGGTTGAAACCCATTCACAGGAAGAAAAGAGATTTTGGAAAAGCTGAAAGGGGGGATAGACATAGAGTAGCAAGTATTATCATGTTAAATTTTGATTTATACGTTGTTTATCTAACATAATCTGTTTTTTAAACTCCTTGTAGATAATTCTCTGTGAATAAAAAAATGGTATCTTACCAGGTTTGAATGTACATTTAGGTATTTGCAAATGGTTTAGGAATTTAAGGAGCAAATAAATTTTAAATTAAATCCTTATTTTAATAAGAATATTTTTAATATTTAATAGCAAATATTGACTAATATTTAAATAGGATCAAATGTCCATATGACATTTTAGAAACTAAAATATGCATAAGAGTTATAAATAAATAATATAAATAAAGAAGCCAAAGGAAATGAACGCTGATGATCCATTATTTCCAGAAGCATTCACTGTTATATCCTACATGTTTATGGAGTAAATTTGTTATAAAGCTGCTGTAGTGGTAATATATGAGGTTCTGCATTGTGTGGTAACCTTTGGCTTTAGTCTTAGCACTCAGTAAAGAGTAAATACATCAACTGGTGTGCAGGAGTCACAGGTAGGGTTTTGTCTGCAGCACATCCTTTGCAGCTTGAGATGTTCTGACTTCTGTCCTGTGGGGTCTTTATCAAATACAGGATCTGTAGCTCTAATCTCTAGGTATGATAGAGAAAATAGAAGTGTGTGGAGCCTAGTTGCTTGCAGCAGGGAGTTGAACAGGAGTTGAAACTTAATTTTCAATCCTTATTGCATCTAGGCACTTTTGCAATGGCTCTGCAGGACACCTGAACTTGTAGCTTTGTTTCATTCTGATTTTTTCTGTACCTAATTAAGGCTTAGCAGGTACAACATTCTGTAAGGTTATTTTAGTGTTTGGGTTGTGTTAATGTCTTAGAAAATATTCATTGTAAACCAGTGTGTAATTTTTTTCAGTGGGGAATTCTGAAGATACCAGTAGAAAATTCAGACTTGTAGCTACAGTGTGACTCTGGGCATTCATTCTTTTCCTGCACACAAAACATGTTGTTACTTGTGAAAACTTTTTAAGCATATGTCATATCTTCATAGCTCTGCAGTGAAAAAATCTGTGGCATGGTCACTGCAGCCTATTGTATGAAACTGATGATTATTCAACTGATGATTATTTCATCTTGCTCTACTGATAACCATACTATGTATATGAAAGGATTTGAGTTTCAAAATTAGGTGGTTTAATCAAACCTATGGCATCTTTCATAGCAGGGAGAATCTCTCCCCCGTGTACAATGATCTTAGTTAACGTTGTGGGCACTCTCTTGTCTTTATTGTCTTTCATTACTTTTGGTGCACATGATGGATAGATTAGGTAGAAAGAAGGAGAGATAGATGGACTAATCTAGATAGTCAGTTCTTAGCTTAGTTTTCTGTTTGTAGAAGGTGAAAATATTGTTCATAACATCAAAGCACATGATGAGTTTCTAGACTGACTGTCAGCTTGTTGTTTCTCTTGGGTTGTAAAAAGCCCCAGCTGAGTACAGCATAACATGGCTTCAGTTCTAGTGGTAAGGTAAAGTGGTAAGGCTCTCATGTGGTAAGGTAAAGACATGCTCTCTCTGATGAAGTGTCAGTACAGGAGCAGGCTGCAAAAAAAAAAAAAAAAAACCCAAAAAAAACCCCAAAAAAACCCTAACTAATTACCTTACAAAATATCTCTCAGCATCTCAAACTGGCAGTTTCAGCCCAAAAAATGCAATATGAACTTGTGTGTAGAAGAAGACCCCATAATATCTGTTTAAATACATGACACTGTGCTCTGTTTACTCAGGATGGTTTAATTATTCCTTTTTCAGTAGACTCTCCTTTAAATTTTGCAACAAGAATTTTGAAAGGCTGAAATTAAGAATAATCAGACAGACCTACGAGTTTCAGCTTTTGTCTAATTAATAAGGTCTAACAATAAGGTCTAGCTTGTCAATTCACACTAGTGGGTATGGTTATCCACTGTAATAAATATGATTATTCTTAAGGCTGGAAATTAATGTGTTTCTAGCTTTTACCTCCATTTATTGTCCAAACATAAAGATAAATAGACAAGCACCAACATACTATTGTTGTATGGATGTTTTTGTGGTTCTGGGTCTAGCCACTACGTCACTAAAAATGGACAAGATTTTGGGAGAGGCCCTTGAGCCACTTCTGAGAGGCTGTCAGTTCAGCACGAAATCATCTAGAGCCAAGGTAAAATTCCAGTTGAATGGTGATGTGTTTAAGATTGTTCTTAATGTTGGGAATAAAACATCTCAAATAGTATCGATAATTGTGGTTACATATCTCTTTGGATCATAGCATCTGTTTTTTTCTTTTAGGAAATAGAAGAAATTAAATTACTATGGATATGAAGTAATCTCTTATTTCTTCTATTTGGGGAACATTAAGGGAATGTTTCAAATCAAAAATTATAGCTCACATGAGTCAGTTAATGTGGCATTTGGGCATTCCTTGAGAAGTAATAGGAAAAGCTCCTGTAGTGGCAGGTAGCTATAAAGACAGAATAGAATAGTTCAGGCTTTGGTGGATTTTATGTAAAGGTAGCTATGTGGCACCATGGTTCAACTCAGCTGCTGCTTGAATTTTACACAACACAATATTTTTTCCATCAGAATGACCTGAAGTGAGATGTCCTCGTGCACTGAATCCTTTGCTTCCCCCTTTTCTCAACATTCACAGCCAAGCTGTAACTCTGCTGACACTCCATGAGTCATTTATGTTACTTGAAAATGGCAGTGTAGGGATTGTTGCTTAACTGCAATCATCTGCAGCTAAAACTCTTACTCTGGCCTTTCTCTTTAAAACTATGGTCTCATTCATACTGATTTTTAAAACTCATTATGAAGAGTTTTGGCAATTTTTTTTTTAAATGTTTTTAAGTGGAAGAATGAGCATATTGTATTTTTAAGACAGGACTGGAAACCAAATGATCTGAAATCTCACTTAATTTTGACTTTGCAGATGTGTTTTTTCCTAAATTATGTTTTTATCTTATCTTTGTTTCCTTAACTATGATACAGAAACCTAGACAATTATCAGATTTAGCTCTCTGAGTTCTACGAAGTAGTTCTGAATCTGTTATAGAAAAGTATCTCTGCATTAATATTTGGCAGTTTCATGAAGTGATAACTGCAGCCTGCAAACACAGATTATCACTTCCTCATGTTGCAGAGATCCTTTACTTTATAACTCACAGCACAGCCTTTAATCCTTTCCCCTCCAGACAGAATGGCAACCTTAAATGTGGAAGCTGCACAGTCAGTGCTTCTAAGACTATAATCAGTCTGCAGTTTTTAACTTCTGAATTTGAAAGGCAAATGTAAACTTTCTGGAAATCCAATACTTTTACTCTTTCCATACAGCTGCTGTTTTCTAAGACTTGAGTAATAATAATAACAGTAATAATAATAATAATAATAGTAAAATTCTGTCACCTTAGCTACCCTGGCATAATTAATGAAAATGCCTGTTATTGAATATCCTAATGCTCGTGAAATTTGAGCTAATAATAATAATAATCTGTCAATATTTCAGTACTGATTTGAAATACATGTCCATCGAGTGGAAAAGAACCAAGCAGCTTTAAATAGTCTACTGTTTTCAGCTGTGTGGTGGAAATTTTTGGAATCTGGATATATCCTGGAGCAGTATTCTTAATATGTGTTCATCTGCTTTTCTAATCTGGTTTTAGCTATGTTTTTTAGTGTTTAAATATTTTTAAAATTGTGCCAAACTCTGTAAAAACTTGAATTTATTATGGTACTATGATGTTAGACTTTTAAAATATATTAATATGTTGCTAGTCTTCCTAATTTATATTTTAATTTCTTTTTCTCAAGATACCTATAGATCTATTAGTCATTTTATTAAGATTTCATCTTTTAAAACTACTCATCATTACTGATGAGTTTTAATAGGAGGGAGTAGAACATGCTGTCATGACTAATACCAAGCCTACATGATTAATATTGTTATTTCCTTATTACATAGCTACAGTCCTCAAAGCAAAAATCCATTAGGGTTTAGTGGGATAGAGTGAAAGATTGAATCACCAGTTATGGCACAACATCCTTCAAATAACTGCCCTTGGTTCCTCCTTTGTCATACAGGTCTATTAATTCTGAAAGCCTGAGCAGCAAAGAAAAGAAACAATTGAGGAGTGGATTTAAAGTGTGTACCATCAAACATGCTTTGTTTGTGACCTTGTTTACATTGATATTTTTATTGTAAAACTCAGGTTTCTCTGCTTCCTTAGAAGCAGATACAAATATTTTCATGTTTATTTGTACATGTGTGCACTTTATCCTCCAAAAGACTTTTTGAAATATTTCATTCTGCACAGCATCTCCAAGTTATGGAGCTACACCTCAATTAGCCTTTAGTTCAGGGACCTAGTGTTTTTCTTTCTAGGCATAGCCTCCAAAAGGCAGAAGTAAACAGAAACAAAACACTCCAACTTAATGTAGGAAAAATGAAAACTCCTACAGGCATGGAAATTATCTTCTCTGGTCACTATTAAGAAGACTTAATTTACTCATAAGTACTAGAAAATACTGTCCAACTGGCATCAGTTATATTTTCTTTAAACAGGTAACAACCATGTGATACAGACTGAAACAAATGTTCACCTCTAAAAAGCAAGTTCTGTATTTCTAATGTCTTGATGTGGTCCTGAGAGAGCAGTGGGAAGAATAGAGCAGGTGTACTCATTTAACTAGCCAGGAAGAGTCACAAGTAGGAGGTGTGCTCAAAGAAATGCAAATGTGCCAACACATAGTCTTCTGGCAACTTTCCAGCAGTTAAAATACCTGATTTAACTCTTCAGAAATGTCATTGTTCTGGCTATAGTAAAATCAAATGGGTGCCAGGAAAGAACTTTTAATCCAGGGGTTATCTAACACCTGTACATATTTTTAGGTATTTTTTTTTCTCTACATTGGGTGTTTGTCTTTTGGCAGTTGGTTCGGTGGAGGAGGAAGAGGAAAGGAGAATGGACTCTATATAATTTTTCAATAGTATCCAGTGTTGGCCTGTTCCAGCCAGATACATGGAGGTTTCCAGATGGCCCACCCCATACTTCTCAACCACTAGTATGGTACAGTATGGTACTGGTGTTTTGGTATCTGTTTGTCAGCACTGGGCCTATTTCTGGATTTTTTTTTTTTTTCTCTTTTGCCCTGATAGTACTGATGCTGTTATACAAGTTCAGTTTGGTACTACCGGTTTTGTTTTGTTTTTTTTTTTTTTAACCTGTTTTGGAAGACTCTGGCCAGCAAAACAGCTTGCAATAGTAAGAGTTTCACAGGTCACAATAAAAACTCCTATGCAGGTTTGGTTACTGAGGGAAGAAACTCTTCAGTAAAAATCACAACAGTTACACATTCTCTAGATTTTTGTGCAGAGACCTGCATGAGTTACCTCCCTGTGCTGTTAATACTTTTCTGAGCAAAATGGGAAATAGTCACTGCTCAGGCTGATCATTATCAGGACAAGACATATATCTTTAACTGTGTTCTAGAAAATGTTCATAGCTCTATTCCACTTCACTTGCCCTTGTCAAGCCAGCAGTGATTGAGAGCATTTAAAAGATTCTAATTGTGCTGACCTGTAAAAATGAATGTTCAGGGAACTGTTCTACATGAGGAAACTCCCATATTTAAGCGTTGGCTTGCAGTAGGAAGTAATGAGGATGTTTCTAGATTTTCTGAAATTCCTACCCTTCTTATAATATTCTGAGCATGATGTACTTACGTAGTAAATAGATAGGCAGGCATGTTTCACAGAATCTCCATCGTTTCTCAGATATATTGAGGTTATTTTAACATCTTTTGTTCAGTCATGTTTACATGGGAAATCAAATACAAAACATATTCAAAATCCACTGTGCAGTTCAGGTCATGTGTGATTTCTGAATCAATGATTGCAGAAAAATGATGGTGAGAGCTAAAGTTTACCACAATGAATGCTAAAAGATAAAATATTTTGTTTAAATATCCATCACCATGAAAGGTTACAAGTTTCCACAGACTGTATAAAGTATCTTTCCATCAGTCAAAAAGTGGGGTTTTAGGGTAAATTGAGTCACTTGCACAACAGTGGCAACAACAAATCTGTGAAACTAAGTTGTTGGTTTTTTCCCCAATTAAACCACTGGGAGCTTTGGAAATTGAAAGCATTAAAACATTTGAAGTTTTAATTTTACTTTTACAACTTCAACTTTTAGTATTCCAGGATCTTTATATCTCAACAGAAAAGTGCTATCTAAATGGGGGCATGCTTTGTTGAGTCAAAGCATCTGTATATAATGTTCATTAGATATCATGGGAGTTATGCAGCATCAGAAGTATTTTTCTTGTTTTCTGAATTTTTATAAAAAATGAGACCACAGAGAAAATTATAAAAGTAGAATTATTATTGAAAGGCTTGGACTTTTTAAAAGTGAGGCCTGTAGTTTGTGCATTCATTTGTAATATTCTGGCATAATAACCTAGCACCAATGTAATAGAATTATACAAATCATTCTGGTTTTCTTTTATTGTTTAAGTTGCAAATTTTGTTTCAGAAAACACATTCACTCTATACAATAGTCTATTAATTATTGTTTTTATAAGATTTTATGGTCTCAAATGGTAATTAACTGCTGGCAATAATGGATTTCTCTGGTGTTATTGCTTAATTAAGAAAATAAGAAAAGGTAAAATAAGGGTTGCAATTGGATAAGTAGCCTAATCAGTTTTGATTCATATATTGGATTTATGCTTAATTTTGAAAGTTACAAAGACCTCATGCATTAAACTGATTAAAACTGTAATTAAGCACTTTTTTGTCATTGTGCTGAAATAAAAATTATCTTTTTTTATTTCTTTGGAATTATATGCTAATCTTTTTTGGTTCAAAAATATCTATAAATACTCTCCAGTTAATTAAAACACAGCATAAGTACCTCCAAATCCAGTTTTGCCAAGACCTTTAAAATTGAAACACTGATGAAAATGATCTTAAAAATGTTAAGGCAATATGATTTCTGAAATTTTCAAATTATAATTATATTGGATCCCAGTTCAGCAGAATACAAATGTATTTGCCTAAAATTATGAATTTACATATTTTATTAAGTCGGGGACTTTCTTTTTGCAAATATTTTTGATTAACAAAGTAATTTTCTCAACTTCAACCAGATGCATTGCAATGAATCTGGAGCAGAAAAACTGCCACTGCATTAAATGGCATGAAAGTCTGTTACAGAATCACAAAATTCTTATGTGTTTTCTCAGCTGAGAACTTTTCCCACTGGGCACTTTCCCTGTAGTACTAAAATATCTTTCTCAGAGATTAGATCTTGAGCAGCCAAAAAGCTTAGCAGAATTAACTGCTTATATTGATCTAAAATATTACTTCCAATGCAAATTTGTCCAAGAATTATTTTTTTGTCATACTGAACTTGAAAACATTTAAAACTGAACAAATAGGAATAGGTCTGTATAGTAATATTTATTCAAATATAGAATTAGAATTTGATTTCAAACTCTTTAGGACCACTTTTTATTCATTTTTCATGAGCATTTATAATGTGGTGCTTGATTACTGTGACTATTCATGAAAACTAAGTGTTAAGGTCATATTTGCCAACAGGAAATTTTATATAGAATATGTAAATGTGAAATTTGCTACTAGCTGTGTGTTTGACCCCAGCCTTGCAATGGGATTAGTGTGAGCAAACTCTTGTTCTGGAAATGATCTTTCTTTTTTCCCCTAGACCTGGACTCAGCATAGTCAGGCAAAATGTTCAAACCATGCAACATTTGTATTGTTTGCAGCAATCATAGACATATGTCTGCTCATGAAATGTCTTAAAACTTAAGACTGTACTTCAAAATGCTGTTTCAACTGGATTTTTTTCACTCTTCAAGCATTAGAAACAGAAACAATAGCTGGCATTTTATACAGTCTGGTAATATGTATGCGTTTTGAATACTACTAATGAGCCTTTCAATTGCAAACATAAAAAGTTGTACTTGTTTAGTAGCTGTCTTAGAAATTTCATATAGAATTCAACCAGGAGAGCACTTTTTTTTCTGGTAAATTTGAATTGTGGGAACAATTTGACTAAAGGAGCAGCAGAATCTTATATATTTAATAGATTATTAAGCAGCTTCATTGTTTTTTTTTAATAATCAGGGTTAAAAAAACTCAAACCAGTCAAGTTCATTACTATAATAATAATAAGGAAAAAAGTGTATTATGATCAATTATGAAAAGAAAGAACTCCAAATTCTTTAAAGAAATAATTTGATTAGAATTATTTCTTCCTGTTGAGAATACATTACCTGAACAATTTGGAGACCATAATTCGAAGTTATTGTCTAGTTTCTATCACAGTTTACTAGAAAAAACATTTCTGCTTTTTGCTTTGTTTTGATTTTTACCCTTACTTAAAAAAGGAAAAATTATTGAAAAAGCAAAAGTTCTACATGAAGCTTTTTTTTTTTTAGTATAATATCTTCCAGCAAAAGAAAAATACATTTCCATTCATAAGAGGGTTTCTAGTGATCTTTATTCCAGTTGTAACTGGGTAAATTTAGTAATCGCCGATAAATGGAAAATTATGCTTTATTCTGGAAATATTGCTGATTATTTTTCTTTGAAAAGTCTTTGAATCTTTGTCATGCATTTTTTTAAGGTAAATGTGCATAGCCTCTGGAGCCTGCTTAAAACATGGTGCAGGTGCTACAGATGTTGACAGCTTTTTCTGAATATTCTCCATAACTAATTGAAAGGAGAAAAAAAAAAAAAAAGCAAACGATATTGTTAGCATAGACTACCATCACGGTTGCTTTCCAATTATTACAAAGTCCAAGAACCTTGTATCTTGAAAAAGCAATCCTCTGTGGATTGATGGGAAAGCCTATCGTTCATCTGTTTGTACACACCACTGCACCACAATGCTGTGCAAGCCTGTGGAAAGCTGTGTAGGAGTCAGTAGGTGCTGTTACAACGCTGGTGTAAAGGCTTCTCCCATTTTTGCAGGACTTTTTGCTTAAGGGGTTCACACTTTTCACCCAAAGCATCTTTAGTCAACATCTGTTTTTGACAATGTCGATTAAATTGATCCCAAACAAAATCAGGCTCCTATGTAAATTTCTGAGCTATACTGGTGAGAAGTTTACTGACATATATACAATTGTAATGAAAGTGTGTTGTATGTGAAGTTTAAATATACATGAAAATCAAATGAGTTAAAATCAGAATTCAGCTTATGGATTTATAATATTTGACATATAACAAAATGGTGAGGTTGAGTAGGTTGCCTAAATACAAATGGAGATTTTATAAGTCTCATACAGTTGTAATATACAGTTAGAAAACTATCTTAAAGTTGTTATTGTCCAAAAGTATTCAAGTTTCCTATTTCATATGGAAAAAATTGTAAATTTCATGCTATTTAATTTCAACCACACTGGGAAAAATTCTATTGGTATTTCTGTCATTTTCAGTGTTTTTAAGAGATTTGTCTTGTTCCTCTTAGCCAGTTTCTTTAGAAGCCATTACATATCTAATTTAAAAATATGTGTTCATGAATTAAGTTTGACAGAGAGAAGGTGCCCAGCAACCAAATACATAATCACATTGAAAAAGTCGAACATCTGTGTGTGTTTAAAGTGGAGAACTCTGTAAAATGTGGAACTACAAAGTTCATTTACTGTAGCTGAATAATCCTGGAGATGTAGAGCCAATCATGGAGTAGATAATGTGAAAACAAAGGTAGACAGTTCTGAACTCTAGCCTGTACTCACAAACAGATATACCAAAAAAGCTCATAAAGCTTGGAAAGAGTTTGAGCTGAAGTCTTCTAGTTCTTTGGCATTTTTTTGGTGTTTTCATAGGTATTTTCTTGTCCTGAATAGCTGTCTATCATTTAGAGATGAATGGCTATTAAATGCATCTTTGTGTATTTTTTCTATGGACCACAGTCCCACACCAATAGCATTCCATAGGTGGAGAATCATTAACAGGACTCATTGTTTAATATTAAAATGAACATTTGCATTAGAATCAACAGCCAGCTTGGATAATCCAAAGAAAATACTGGTAGATCATGGTAAATAATGTATTATAGTTGGAATCTATTTAGGAGTTGTTAATTTTTGTATTTCAGAATCTTGTATGAAGTGTTTCAGTTCAAGGACCCATGATGTCTCATAAGACCTGTGAGTCATGGCATCCAGGGTGTGTTCTCAGTTTTGGAAGACATAGCATTTTTTAAAGTTCCAATTCCTTGTTTTTCATAGTTTCTGTATTGGAGTAATGGCCTTCTAACTATTTAATATGAACTTTGATGACCAGTACATGTAGCTTTTAGTGAAACATAATTCAAAATTAGGGTACATGACTTAAGAATGCAAATTACGCACTTATATAAATATTTTTATGTGTGACATTATTGATACTAAGATTAATGAAAGAAAAACAGGATAATTCTGCAGACTTTTACTATTTTTTTGTTTGCACTGATATTTTTTTCTAAGGTGCTACTACATTACTTTTCAAAACATAAACATGCAACTAAGCAATAATTAGTTGCAGCATAGTACTATTCTGACTGAAAGAGTAATAAACATTTTTTGTATTGATTGTGGAGCATAACAAAGTTGAAAGATTTCCAGAAAGCTGCTGTCAGATCTTTTAGACAAACTTAGAAATGCTCCATTACACAAGTGTTAGACTTAAAAGTTTGAAACCATATTCATTTTTCCCCAACTTGATGATAAATAGATCACTGAGGAAACAGTAGTGTATTTTTTATCTTGGAGATACATTAAAGAAAGGACTGACAGGAGTCTGAGTCCTCTGTGTCATCTATATTTGGTCTTCTGTTGTCTGGTGGATGTTTTTAATTTGTAGGTTAATTATGTTTTTAATATTTTTTTATAAAATTAATCTCCTTCTCCTACCTCCTCATTGTACTTATCATATTGCTTGCATCTTATTATTTTTGTCATTTCTATGAAGGAAATTCTGTACATGTCTCTCAGTGTTAGCTAATATAAGTGGCCTGCTTGGCATGTAGGCTTGAAAGATGATGAAATCTTTTTAACGGAGGATCACTTAGTTTTCTACTAATGCTTTATACAGCAGTCTTGAGGTTGCATGTTCTGGTATTTCTGTGACTGAAGTCCATGAGGCTGTGAAAACAGAGCAAGGATCAGTGAAGGTAGCCTGAATATATCTGTAAGATGACTAGTAGGATACTATACCTCTGAGAAACCACCTAATGGTCTAGCTTAAACACATACTGTCACCTGGGATCAAGAGTAATTTTCCTTCTAAGTGGCCAGTCTGATGGGACTTGTCCAAAAGCGAACACTGAATCTCTGGTATGTTACTCTGAAATTATATTGTGTGTAGTGCCTTAGTAGCTGGATTATTCACTAAGCAAGCACTGCTTTGATTCTATTGCTGTCATCTTGGAGGCCCATAAAACTCTATCTGCACTTTTCAGAATAATTTCTTAGTGCTGGGCCCTGGAGGGTGTCTTTGCTGTAAGTTCTTCTGTTACTGCACCCTCCCACTTTTTCAAAACAGTGCTAGTTGCAGGATACGAGCAGAAAAGAGCTCAGAATAGTAGGGCAAGTCTTCCTGTGTTCTTGGGAAGTGCATCATTCTGCCCTGCAGTTCCTGCCCCTTGTTTGAGAAAGTCCAATGTTCTAGAGTGCAGCCCTTTGGGTTTGTGTCTAAATATCTAACATGGGTTTTTGAGCCAGACGGCAAAAAATTAAAATGTACAACTCTGATAGTGTCAAACTATAGTCTGACGTATACTTTTAGTTGTGCAGCCTGAGTAGGAATTTCTATCATAAAATGGTGTTCTAGTTCTCTCTGTACATTGGAAAGAGAAATTTTCTGAAGGAACAAAGCTTTGATATCTCTTGCTATTATATTTCTTGATTAATTTCAATTATTGGCAAATAGCGTGATAAATATTAGCTCATAGGAATGAAAAACTCACTATGCACTGATGTGTTCCTAATAATTCTGTATGGCTTTTACAAAATAAAGCAGTTGATTTTTGAAGTAAAGACAAATTCAAGACAGTTGTGTGCATGAAGCCTTGTAGCTTTTGACCTCTCTGTGATTGTGTTAAAATGTGTGTTATCTGCTGATGGAGTTACTCTTGTGCATTGTGTAACTGTAGAGTGGCTAGAAAGGTGTCTTTTACCTTTTCTCTTTTTTTCTATTTCCCCAATGTTTATAGTTCAAGGTATTTACCAATAAATTGAATTATTCTTTAAAAACTGAACAGTGAAATTTGCTTCAGTTCAAGAAAACATAGATCTTGGGATCTAATGAAGTGTTCTGTTTTAAATCCTTATTACTTTATTGGTAGGTAAATTTCACTGGTAATTTGAGAGGGGATTTACAGCCTTATTCAGGAAAGAATACTTACTGAAGTCAGAGGGACTTCATGCTTCATTGCTTTCCTGGATATATTGAGAGAGACTTCAGCATATGCTCAAATGTTTTCTTTGGGGAAACTGGGAATTTAAGAGAGTTTATAAAATTAAAAGGCAATATCATTGTAGACATTATTAAAAATTCAGATTAGTATTGTTAATATGTAGATATTTTCTTCAGCAATATCACACATCACCATAAAATTTACTTTTTCAAATAGTCCCCTTACAGTCATTACAGTAATTGCATAGAAATATAGTCACTGTCACTCCAGAAACTGACTCTCTTAATGTCACTATTTCACACAGCTACTTGCTCAGACAAGCACAACTGGGTTTTTTTGCCTATCTCATTTCATTCATGAGCATCCTAACTTTATATAGGGCTATTTGTGGTAGAAGTAAATTATTTCTTGGTCCCACTGGTAGTAAGATTATACTTTGAATAAGAAAGTTTATTGACAATATTTAATGTTTCCGTTCGTGTAGTTCTTTCCACATGAACTCATTCTGAGTAATATATATATATATATGTATATATGATTTTTAAAACAGCAACAGGAATTTATATATAGCCATAATGTTGATGTGGAGATGTTAAGATTTTTCAGTGTCATGACTTCTTCCTTTTACAGGGAGGACTTTGTGCACCAACAAATAAATAGCTTGTATTACTCACTAGCTGAAATTAAAAAAATAAAGCTAAATAAAGTAGTAACAGTGGTACTAAATAGCTTTTCATTGTTTAATCTATAATCCATACAACTTATATATCAACATATTAAGTGTTGCTATTATTAATTTTTAACTAGAAAAATTAAAAATTGACAGGTCAATTCATATGCTTGAAATCTAAGGCTTCATACAATATCTCAAAAATATTAACAAAAAAACCCCAAGACAACATTCATCTTGAATATTCTAATACAGCCTCTGGAATAGAACAGATCATTCCCTTTCAATGACACAAAAAATAAGCAAATCTTTTTAATGGTGTCTGGTCATGCATTTTCTGCAATTTAAAATGCATTGCTTTAAAAATTGCCACATCTCTTCTGAAGGGAGTTTCTCCATAGCATGCAATGAGAATATATAACCTAGTTAGAAATTGGAAATGTTAGGTCTACTACTGTGTTTTTGTCATACAAATGTTCCCTGGATTAACGTGGGGAATTTTTCTCACCTTCACCAAACTCTTCATATATAATACAAATCATCTTAGGAAGTTGCTTCATTGTTGTTCAGAAATTTTTGAAAATACAGTTTTATATTTAATCAAAATTAGTATTCCCTCAAAAATAAGTTTCTTGTTCACTCTGAACAAGTTTGGTTCACTTACATCTTTTCACATACTAGGGCAAATCATAGAATCATAGAATATGCTGAGTTGGAAGGGACCCATCAAGAACATCAAGTCCAGCTCCTGTGCAAGGCACCCCACAAATCATACCATGTGCCTCAGGGTGTTGTCCAAACACTTCTTGAGCTCTGTCAGGCTTAGTGTTTTGACCACTTCCCTGGGGAGCCTGTTCCAGTGTTCAGCCACTGTCCGGGTGTAGAACCTTTTCTTGATATCCAAACTAAACCTCCCCAACTCTGTTTCATGCTGTTTCTTTGAATCCTTTCACTGGTCCTGGGAATTAAGAGATTGGTACCTGCCCCTCCTCTTCCTGTCCTGATGGTGTTGAAAACCTCAGTGAGGTATCCCCTCAGCCTCCTCATCTTCAGGCTACACATACCAAGTGACCTCATAAGGTTTCACCTCCAGGCCCTTCACCATCCTCAAGGCTGTCATTTAGCCACTCTAATAGCTTGATTTCTTTTTCGTTATTGTGCTTCCCTACACTGCCCCCAGCACTCAAGGTGAAGCTCCCCCAGTGCAGAGCAGAGTGGGACAATCCCCTCCCTTGCCCAGCTGGTGATGCTGTGCCCAGGAGACATGGTTGGCCCTCCTGGCTGCCAGGGCACTGCTGACTCATATTCCACTTGCCATCAACCAGGATTGCAAAATGTTTTAAATATTTTTATTTTATGCAAATTTAGAGATGGCTTGTCTATTAGCAGTAACGAACTGAAAATTTCTTTACTTATATAGTTATGTTTCAGTAATATTGAATTTTGTTAACCATTTATACACAGTGGGAATGAGGCCCTAATTTAAATTCGATACTGATACAGACTATTATTTATGGCTAGAATTATCTTTAGTAATTTGATTGTTCATTTCTTATGTAAAGTAAAGACAAAGAATGTAAAATAACAGTAAAGCTTTCAACTAAAAGCTAGAAAAAGACAATAAAGTAATTAAAATTCTCATTTTCTTCACTGAACCTTATTTCCCAGAATGGCTTTGTTAATGACTAGAAAGTAACCAAAATGGGATCGATAACTCATCTGCTCTTTGTTGTAATCATTACCTAGTAGTTTTCTCTTTTAATCTTTTATCTGTCTTTAGTCTTTATTCTGCATGTCAAAATCTAGTCACTTTCTGGATTATATGCTTCATACACTCCAAAATACAATTCACTGATATAAGTATTGCTGATTTCAACTGAAATGTGTTCCAGCTTAAGGTTTTCATCCCATGAGATAAAGAGGTTTGAGGGGGAGAGAGGTTAGGAAAAAAGGTCACAGTAGGCTACTTCTGGCCTCTTACAGGCTTTACAAAGCAATATACTGTCAAGTGAAATCATGCAGACACTTGGAAGAATGATTTAGGGCAGTTACTGTCTCAGCTTCTTTCACAGATGATATCTACTTATTCTTTTCTTAAAATGTGACTTTATAAATTAAAGCTAGTAATGCTGTAACTTCTTCACTTATTTATTCTCTGTTCCTGAGTAAAAAGAAATAATTCATTTTAACAGCAGAGAGTAGCTGTATCATCCTGCTCTTTGTCTATGCACATCTGTCAAAACAAGAGTACACGCCTGTAAATTTCTGCTTTGGCTCTGACTACTCTGAACTGTGTGACTACTACATAAAAGAGTAAAAGAATGAATTTTCTATGGAGGCTGAGGCTACAGGATGGTTTCTCTGGTTGAATTCAGGACTTCAGAGTCTTGGTCTACTTTTCTGCACATTGCAAGTCATCTTTCTATGAAATAATTGTTGCTTACAAATTTTGAGATAGAAAATGCATCAGAACTGGGAACTGCTCATCAAAGAGACTGATGTTTCAACCTAAATGATTCTATGATTCTGTGTTACAGATGAAGTTTTTGGCATACAATATAAGTTATTAAATCTGTTGTGATGGTTCTGTGTTTATTTGCACACATACAGATAAATATGTACTAAACTGCAAAATGTGCATTTGCAACAACTGTGCTATTTTAAACAATAAAGACCCTAAAATTTAAGTTACTGAATCAAATAATCTGTCATCATATGTTAGTCCTCTGTGGCAACCAGCATGGAGTAGGAAATATTGTGTTTCAAGGCAAAGTTGACATTTTTTTCCTGAAGAATTGCTTTAAGTTAACAGCATAATGATACAGTGATTCCATGTGAAACCATCCCAATGTATAGTTATACACATGCATGTAAATAAATCTGTTTAGTAGGTTATTTACAGGCATAATTAAATACTAGCAATGTTTAATAAATTATTTACAAGGCTTTCTCACAAGCAGCAGCATGATAGAAGGGTTACCTGTCTGTTATCCAGCTACAGAGGAGAAAGGGAGCAGATTTGTGCTAGTTTAAAATGTTTGCCTAATGTCTCACTGTGTAACAACTCTCTGAATGTGGCTGCCTGTGAGCTGACTCTCTGCACAATATGAACACGGTCACTCAGAGGCAAGGTGCAATCTTCTGTTGCTATAAGCCCAAATTAAATCAGCCCTTGAAGAGTTTTGAAGTTACAGAGCTAGAACAGGAAATGGTTGTTCTCTGAAACAAATCTGATTATTCTTGGCTCTTGTAAGCCAATTCAAGCATTCCTCCTAAGCTATTTAATGCAGCATTTTTCTTAGATGATTTTGTGCCTCCTTACTACTCTTGGGAGGTGCCTGGATTTCCTCACTCTGCTGTATGCTTGGGGTGTCTACAGCTGTACCCCACAAAAGCCAAAGGATGAACAAAAGCCGAAGGGGTAACTATGGGAGATTACAGGGAGGCAGAAAGTATTCACAGCTGGATAGGTGCTTTGCACATTCTATGTCCAAAATGCAAGCTGCCCTTTGGCAAAACCTAAGCTTGTGCTTATCTAAGATTTAAGGCTTAAGATAGGTTCTTTTCCTGTGTGTCTGTTATGAAGATTAGGTCTCTCATCCATGCTGGAGCGCTTCAGCTAAATTTAACTCTGAGTGTTGGAAAGACTTGCTCATAGGATTATGGCACAGCTGTGGAAACTGCTGCTGTTATTTTGGTTGAGGATTTATAAGAAAAGAGAAAATATATGTGTGTAGAGAAAAATGCGTAGAGAAAATACATATTTATTTTTTTTAAATAAATATGTGCTAGGGGAGATGATTCCAGGCCTGAAAGGAGGAGTTACATAGCTGAATAGTTTCAAGGAGCAAGTTCTGTAAAAGCCTGTACTAATATAGGAAGCTAATGCCCCCCTCACCCCATTAACTGTATGTGTGGCTAGAAGCACAATAGGCAAGCTCATAGCAAACTTTACGTCTTGCTTTCTTTTCAAACAAATGCAATTGCAATAAACTGACAAAAAGTTATACGGTATGGAAAGTTATGTGGCGTTGCTTACATTTGCTAATGCATTTTGGTCATAAATTTATTTTAAGGTGTCTACCTATATTTCTTTTCCAGGTACAGGTCCTTCGCAACGCAGGGGAAGAAGTGACCCTAACTGTGTCCTTTCTGAAAAGAGCACCTGCTTTTCTCAAACTGCCACTGAATGAAGATTGTGCATGTAAGCCTTTATTACCTGGCCAAAAGCACCCTCAATTCAATACCCATGAGTACTTGCAGCTTCTGAAGCTACTGTGCATTGAGGGTGATTGACAGCAGCTTTTACAAGCAGCACTACTGCCTAAGTATGAGTTGCTCCTATTGCCAGGGCTTGTGTTAACATTGACCTCAAGAGAAAAATTGCTATCTATGGTTGAAAAACAGATAACCAGGCATTTGGCTGGTGTGAATCAGTAAAGTTGCAGGTAAAAGAGTAGAATTGCCTTAGTTTGCAATAGCTCACATCCTGGTGCAGAATATTTAAAATCAGTTTTTCAGGCAGCATCAGGTAGTATTTTAGTCCCAGAGAGTTTTCTCGTGAAAATGTGAAAATGAGATTGTGTGTGTATATTTAGAGGACTTAATTTTGCTGTTTAAAATTCTGACGCTTTGGTGGAAATGTCTCTCTACCTAAGAATAAATTACTCTAGAATGATAAGTATTTTGTTTTAGTCCAAACTGAGTTGTAGTGAACTAGCCCCATGAGAGTCATATGGAGACAGCTGTCTTCCTTTAATTATATTAAATTGTAAGTGTGGATGCATAATTACAGACAATTGTCGCATATCTAAGTATATTTCTATATCAGCTTGTGCCTTTTGCCACTACTGCTTTCCTTCTTCTTTTTGCTCCCTAAGAGAGTGAACCAAATTGCTCAAGTTTTAAGCAACAATACAACAAATATTTGATTTCAATACTTCTAGAATTTGATTTTAAGTTAGCAGGAATTAAATAATCTAAATCATTAAATAACATTTTACACAAACATTTGATGGAATATTGTCTTTTTTTTTTTTTTTGCCCTATGTATTAAATTAAAATGAAACAAGAAAAAAATAGGAACACTGTGTTCTTAAATAAAAACGTGTCCCAGTACCTTTGTCCCTTTTATGAAAGGCTGTGGTACCACAGAGTAGCCTGAGTGATGCACAGGCATGTGCATTTGCATGGATCCTATCATGTCACTTTTGAGGGGTAGCACTGTGATTTCCTAAACCATTACAAGAACATTTAGAACTGTGAACTCCACTGAGAGTAACAAAAGGGTTATCTGACAGCTCCTTCAAGTAAAAACCAACAGAGAAGGTAGTCCTTTTATTGTCAAATTTGAAAGAAATGTGGGATTTTTTTTTCTTACCAAGCAGACATTAACTTTTTTTTTAATCAAAGCACTGGCAAAGGTTTGCTTGAGCCCCATTTAACTTACAAAGGCATTCCACTTAAGCCAGAAGACAGATACTGGCTGAATGGAGAAAGTAAATGAATGTTATATATGATAAAAGTTATTTGGGTATGGGGAGAATGCATATATACACATACAAATTGGAATTATGTCATCATAGATTGACAAAGAATTTTTCTGTGAATTCATATTTATATTAGGTGCCCCCAGTGACCAAAGCAGTGGCACATCCTCTCCCCTATGTGACAGTGGTTTGCATCTCAACTACCACCCCAACAACACGGTAAGAGCTTGGATCTCCTTGATGGAATTACACAGAAGAATAATTATAGTATAATAGCCAAGTGGAAGTACTAATAAAGGACATTAATATAACATTTCCAGCTAACTCTGGAGACAGACAGTTCTGTAGAGGGAAAAAGAGTAGCCAGAAATTATGGCTGGGAATTCAAATATGACAAATTATTACAGCTGAGATTGTGCCTTGATACATGTGATTACTGTTTACTTGGACAGTAGGGATTTTGCAAAAGTTTTAGCATCTAAATTTTTTTCTCTGCATAGGAATTCAAAATCTTTAAATGAAAATATATCTATTTATAAGGAAGGAAAAAAAGCTTTTGAGATTATTTTCTATTACTTATATTGCATGCATTATCTGAAGCTTTTGGGACAAGATGATTAAGTGCATGTTTTACCTATTTTTAAGGTGAGAGTGTTTTGGTAATGTGTACTTAAAATCTTACCTAAAGTGGGATAACATTATGGAGCAGAGTGTCTCTGGGATAAAATGCTACAGATGTCTGATCAGATATTAAGTAAAAATGATTTTGAAGTGTAACAAGAAACTTTAAAAATTTTTCTTAGCCAGAAAATGTAAACTTTATTTTATATAATTCTAAAGGTTATTTTTCTGTTAAAGGTTTTAAATAGCAGCCCACAGATCTAAATATCAATACCACAGATTTAAACATGATTTTAATCTGGAAAACCCTTCAGAATTATGCACATTTTAGGAAGTGGAATTTATAAATAGATAACAGCAATAAAATTGATATCAAATAAATAAAAATATATGTATCTTGTGCAGCAACAACAAAAGCAGACTTGTCTCAGGAGATTATATAGGTAGGTATGTATGTTTGTAAAATACTATGGCAGTAGATCCTAAGCCATTTATTCAATAGCCACTAGTATTCTAATTATGCTTTTATGATAAAAAACATTATTTCATTTGTGAATTCTTTTTTTGCAGGTGTCAAAACTGATCTAGATGAGCTGTAGTTTCCATTTGAACTGATAATGATTTACTGAAACTGAGTGTCAGTTTAAATAATATAATCTGGTGTCACGAGTCTATAATTCATCCTAAATTAAATTTTCTAGTGAAGACCAAGATGCGGTTCTTAGATGTCCCCTTGTCATGAGAACAGAGTCCTTTGTAAAACCAAAGGAACTCTCTGTATGAATTCCTAAGTTATGTACAAATCTTATGCCACAGCTCTTCCTTTTTCTCACAATATTTTCTAGAAGGAATTATGACAGCTGAATAAACATGATAGGTGAGCAGCTGGCTCATGGTTGGACACAAAGAGTTATAGTGAACAGAGTGAATTTAGGCTGGTGACTGGTCACTAGTGGGGTTCTGCAGGGCTGTATCTTAGTCCCAGTGCTCATCAACATTTTGATCAATGACTTGGGTTCGGGACTCAAAGGAATACTAAATAAATTTGCAGATGATACAAAATTTGGAGGAACTCTTGACTCCCTCAAAGGCAGAGAAGCTTTACAGAGAGACCTCAACAAATTTGAGAGCTGAGCAGCCCCCAACCTTATGAATTTTAACAAGGGCAGGAACTGGATTCTGCACCTGGGAGGGGCAGCCTCTGGATGTACAGACAGACTGGGGAATGAGAAGCTGGTAAGCAGTGTCACAGAAAGGGACCTGAGGTCCTGCTTGGTGGAAAGTTGAACATGAGCCAGCAGTGCCCTGACAGCCAGGAGGGCCAAGCATGTCCTGGGGGGCATCAGGAACAGCATCACAGCCAGGCAAGGGAGAGGATTGTCCTGCTCTGCTCTGAGCTGGGGTGGCATCACATCCAGTGCTGGGGACAGTTTTGGGCACCATAATATAAAACAGATACAAAGCTGTTGGAGAGCTCCCAAAGGAGATCAACGAAGATGGGAAAATTCTGGAGGAGAAGCTGTATGAGGAGAGGCTGAGGTCCCTTGGTCTATTCAGTCTCGGGAAGAGGAGACTGAGAGGAGACCTCATTGCAGTGTCCAGCTTCCTTGTGAGGGGAAGAAGAGAAGCAGACATTGATCTCTTGTTCGTGGTGACCAGTGACAGGACCCAAGGAATGTTGTGTCTGTGAGGTTTAGGTTGGATATTAGAAAAAGGTTCTTTGCTTAGAGGATGGTTGAGCAGTGGAACAGGCTCCCCAGGGTAGTGGTTACAGCATCAGCCTGACAAAGGACAAGAAGAGTTTGAAAAAAACTCTCAGGAGCATTGTGAGATTGTTGGAGGTGTCCTGTATGGTGCCAAGAGTTGGACTTGATGGTCTTGTGGGTCCTGTCCAACTCAGACATTCCATGCTTCTGTGACTAACAGCCATAGTCTTATTTCTTAATTTATAGTCTTGTTAATTCACATGAAGGAGGCTTTTGACTCAGAACTTGGAGTTGACGAGACTGGTTTTGGTCATTTTGTCAGCAGTTCACAGAGTTATGCAGTCTAAAAGTAGGGCTAACATTTTAGTTGTAGTCATATCTAGGCCTACAGTTTGTATCTGAACTTTTACTGCATTTCATCTTTTCTCCAAGTTTAATCACAGGTGAAGAAAGGTTCCCAAAAGCGGAGAGAAAGCATTAAAAATTCAAGATGTTCAGAACAACATCCTAGCATAGTCTTCCTAGACAATAATTTATTTATTTTATTGAATCTATGTCATTTTTCACCAGAGATTCAGTGTCTTAAATAAGTGAACTACCAATGAAAAGCCTGCTGCTCAGCTAACATGATATTTATTCTGATACTTTGTTTCAAGTACATAAAAGATTTATGAACATATATGTAAAAGTAAAGTTCAAATTGGTAAATCTTTATAATTCCATAGATCGTACACAAAATTCACACTCTAGAAAAATAGAAAGTGTACTTAATTTTTGTAATATTTATATTATAGAAGATACTACTAAGAAACAATATGAAGTTTGAGATTAAAAAGAATAAAAATCAGCCGGTTTAATTTTACTGATATATAGATGTACTGTCACTTGCTACTTGAGAGGAGAGGCCAACCCCTGGCTACAGCCTCATTTCTGGTAGTTGTGGAGAGTGATGAGGTCTCCCCTGAGTCTTCCTTTCTCCAGGCCAAACAACCTCAGCTACCTCAGCTGCTCCTTACAGGACTTGTGCTCCAGACCCTTTTTCAGCCATGTTGCCCTTTTCTGGACATGCCCCAGCACCACAATGTCCTTGCTGGAGTGAGGGGCAAACAACTGAACATGGCACTCAAGGTGAGGCCTCACTAGTGCCAAATAACAGGGAGACAATCCCTGCCCTGCTCCTGCTGGCCACACTATTTCTGATGCAGGCCAGGATGCCATTGGCCTTCTTGGCCACCTGGGCACAGCTGGCTCATGTTTAGCTGCTATTGACCAGCACCCCCAGGTCCTTTCTCACAAAGGCTTCCAGCCACTCTCCCTCCCAGCCTGTAGTGCTGCCTGGGGTTGTTGTAACCAAAGTGCAGGACCTGGAACTTTGCTTTGTGAATCTCATATCATTCATCTCAGCCCATTGATCCAGCCTGTACAGATCCCTCTGCAGAGCCTTCCCACCCTCTAGCAGATAGCACTCCTATCCAACTTGATGTCAGCTGTGATCTCAAGGTGCATTTCATCCCCTCTTCCAGATATTCAGCAGTGATGGCCCCAACACTTAGCCCTAGACAACACCAGTCATAACTGTTCACCAGCTGGATGTATCTCCATTCACCACCACTCTCTGGGCCCATCCATCCAGCCAGGTTTTCACCCTGTGAACTGTGCACCCATTGAAGCCATGAGCAGCCAGTTTCTCCAGGACAATGCTGTGCCAAAGGCTTTACTAAAGTCCAGGGTGACAACATCTACAGCCTTTCCCTCATCCACTACTTTGGTCACCTGGTCATAAATGGAGATCAGGCTGGTCAGGCAGGATGTGCCTTACATAAACCTGTGCTGGCTATGCCTGATTCCCTGGTTGTACATGGTGTGGGGTGGCACTCCAGATGATCTGCTCCATGACCTGCCCCAGGTCAGGCTGACAGGGCTGTAGTTCCCCAGATCCTCCTTCTAGCCTGTCTTGTAGATGAAAATCATATTTGCCATATTTCCTGTCAACTGAGACCGTGCTGGTTAGCCAGGACTGCTGGTAAATGATGGAAGGTGACTCACTGAGCACCTGTGCCAGCTCCCTCACTATCCTCTGGTGGATCCCGTCTGGCCACATAGACCTGTGTGTGCCTAACTGCTGCGGCAGATCACTGACCATTTCCCCTTGGATTATGATGGATTCACTCTGCTCCCTATTCCTGTCTCCCACCTCAGAGGTTTGCTACCAGGCAAATAACTGGTCTTACTATTAAAGACTGTGGTAAAGAAGGCATTAAATATCACAGCCTTTTCCTCATCCTTTATTGCTATGAGAAGGCACTTTGAAGAATCATGCTCTTTCAGAAAAATAACACCATCATTAGCATTATTTTAGAAAGCATTTTATAATGAAGGAGATGTTGTATTTTTAGAAACAGATGTTGATAATTTAACTTTTTATAAGCATTTTTCATGCAAATCTATATTCTTTGAAAATACCGGTCAAATTAGACTCTAGATATTTAGATACTCATTCTTAGTAGATATGATTATAAACATGATAACGATCAGTTTTCATATAAGCAATGTCTTCTGTAAGTAGGTAAAATTAAAATATTCATCACAAGCATGTAGTTTTGACAATTTTGACAATTTTCATCACATGTTAAATTCCATTCCCAATTACCAGGTTTTGAAGTGATATCATTAGAGAAGATATGTATGTAAATGTGTACAGAGCCACAGGAAATAACTGAATTATGGTTGTATTGTGAATAATTTAGAGATCCTATTGAGAATCTTTCCAGTGCTCACTAAAACTAATGACAAGTGATTTGGGAAAAATGGAACACTGCCAAATTAAAGTCTTGGAGGCTATCTCATTCTTTCCAAATCTGCTGAGTACTTACAATGAAGTTCAAAACTGAGAAGGACCTTTTAATGTTTTTCAGGATACATTATCATGTTCCTCATGGCCAGCATCCCCAGGACTTAGGTGGGAGAAAAGGTGGTGTGATCTTCGATTAATTCCACTTCTTCATTCACGATTTTCCCAGTACCTTCCAGGATCAGATTTGTGCAGGTAAAGAAGTTCTGAAGGTTGAAACTTGACTACTTGATTGGCATATGCATGCCCTAGGGAGTTTCGTTGTTGGAGAAATTGCATTATTAATTCCAAGGCAGCTGACAGAGACGTGAAATATAGGAGACTTCATAAAGGTCTTTCTAGGCCCACCTTGGTTCATATTCCTTGATACCAACTGGGACCAGGTATGTGGGGAGATGGGTGATTTTTCTACTTGCATCTAGTGCTCAGCACCTTTTGCAGGTTGAGATGAAACATATGTCATCATATTTAATAGCTGCTAACGTTCCTGTCCTCAAAAAATTCTTTCTAAGTTGCTTGTTTTTATGTCTTTGATTTTTGGAATGCATTATGGCATTGAGCTCTGCAATGTGATTTTATTTTTAGAATGTATTTCCTTCTGTTTGTGTAAAATACATCATTTGATACCTACATTGGGTGAAATTACCTTGTTTGAGAGCAGCAAGGGCTGACTGCCCCATGGGAAGATAAGCCAAGAAAGAGGGTGGCAGTGAGGCAGGACAAGGTGTTGTCCATTTGGACAAAGATCTATCCCACTGTTCTCCATGGAAGAACAGAGAAGTCTTAGGGACAGTCTTCAGAGGAGTCCATCATGGTCAGGTGGGGCCCAGTTTAATCTGAGAAGTCAGCCTAGAGGTCCAAATCAGTGGGATGCCTGTCCAGTAGCTGCAACTATACTCAGTTGAGGACCATGAGCAAGATGCTGAGCTGATAAGCATCTCCCAGTTCTTGCACTTCTTTGCTTTCTGTTTATAGCTACAGTAGGGACTTCATTTTTTTATTTGTTTCCATATAGCTAAGGTTATTTTTTCCAATATTTTATTTTGCATGTGTTGACATTTAATTTCAGTGCCAATTTGTTGCAATCACTGGAGTAGCTGTCCAAAGATCACAGTCAAATTTAACTTTATTGTATCATTGTAATGTGTTGACCATGGCTGGATGCCAAGTGTCAGCCAAACTTCACTATCACTCCCCTCCTCAACAGGATGGAGGGGAAGAAAATGAGATGGAAATAATTTGGTGAGTCAAGATAAAGACAGTTTAATAAAGAAAAAGTAAGGGCCACACATGGAAGCAAAAAACCCAAAATATTTAGTAAGGAGAGAATGATGGAGCAACAGCTCTGATGCTGTGCCAACACTGCTTAATGGTAGCCAAAACATTGTTGTGTAATCAATATTTTTCAAGCTACCAATACAAAGCACAACACTGAGGGCTGCTGTGCGGAAAATAAAATTCATCTCAGAAAGACCCAATACAGACCTAGAATTGGACATTGTTTAATTTAATATTATCTTGATAAATCAGAAGAAATTAGGAGGAAAGACAAAAATATTCTGTAATGATTACTGTTTGTAAAGCAATGAAATAGAAATTAAAGCAGTTACAAAGTCCAACAAAGCAAGTGTATGAGATAATACTTTATTATTTAAAAGTTTTAAAAAATCTAGCTATTGTATGGATTCATTTATCATCTGTATATTTAAGAATGAAGCTCTCATACTGAAATACTTCTGTGAGCTCTAAGTAAAGACATTATCTGTAGGAAAGCTGTGTACAGGTCCCAGGCAGGTTACTCCATACTTTCTTGTACTCAATCCCCTAGGAGTGGATTTATGAAACCCCCAGAAGCCGGGGGAAGAGAAGTCTTCTTTCATCTGTTTTGGACTTTCGTGGAGTTAATTTTATTTTTTCTTATTAATTCTCAGTAGACATTTGAAAGTTGCACAAAAGCTGTCCATGACCTCAGTTGGTTCTTAGGGATATTGTTTCTTAGAATTACAATGCCTAGGTCTGCTAGCCATTTTTCCTATTCACAGAGCTGAAATTAATGCAGGTTAGGTAGTAGTTGTTGTAGATCATTGTGGAGCTAAAGCCAGCCTGCAGTTTTTGTCTGGTATTTGCAGGACCATATTTACTTGGCTGCATGACCCTCTGTTGAGGAACAATAGCTTGCCCAGGGAGGCAAGGTGTAAACCAAAGGCTACAAAGGCTTTTTGGCTGAACTGAATTGTAGCAGAATAAATTCACTAGAGAGGCAGGAGGTGTTTTACTAAATTCTCTGTAAGTGTTCTGCTCCATATTTAACAATGAAGCATCAAGTACACAAAATCATAACATTCAAATCTGAGATCTATTCTACTGTATACTTCAGATAAGGTATTGAATTGAATAGAACTACTCATATGGAAAATTAGCACATAAGCAGCTGTTCATAGATCTTGGGTTTTAAAATTCAGTCTTCTGCATCTACAAAAAACCAGCTTAAATTTCATATTATGCAACTTTTACATAACAAAGGAAGTGTCTTAGGTAGTAATGATATTCCTGAGATTTGAATTTCTAGAAAATAAAAGTATATTAATATGAAACAAAATACCTGAACTCCTACTCAAACCTTGAAAAACTACTCTGATAATTTTTACCTTGTGTCCTTCTATCTAACATGAAGAAGCAAGTCTTAAATAAAAAACCAAAAATGCAGGCTGTGTATGAGAGAGGAAGTGGGTTTTTCTTAAAGCATAGAACCAACATTTTATGTTGCTAGCAAGACAATTTGTAAAACTATTTTAAATTACTGTTAACATTTTTAAATGTTACTCCCTCTCAGAGCTTGTTATGAGAGAAAGGTAGATACTTTTTATAAGAGATTGCTAGAAATATCAGCATAGAAAAATGTATAATAAAACTAATATAAGGCAGCAACATGAAATGAAAGCTAATTCATTACATTTTTCATAGTTAGTATTTATGAGGCTGTTTTCACTATGTAAAGCCTAATAACATTTTATATTTCAGAGTTTGATATGGAAATATATTGTTCTCACGTACAATAGTAACCTCATAGTCATGTGGAATGGTTAAGACACATAAATTCTAAAGGGTATTCATACATAATTCTAGAGAACATTCAGATTAATCTTGCAAAGTTTATTAATTTCGAACATAGGTTTTGTGTTTCAGAAGGCCCAGAACCTGAAATAGTTGAATGTAATGTAGTTGAATAAGTGTTTATCCAATATCCAATATCTCTCTCTCTCCCTTTTTTTTTTTTTTTTTTTGTGTGTGTGTGTGTATTATAAAGTGATTAATCTACTATTTGTTCCATTTAATACAAAACATTAATTTAATACATTATGGTTTCAGGTTTGCATGGTATTATGGATTTGGGCTGGTAGACTTATTCAAGAAAGTACAATTGCAATAATCTAAGGCTATTTACTGCCAAGGCACATTCACAAGTAATTTATTAGGGGACCATGTATGATACTATTGATATTTGGGTAATTTGTTATTGATACTTGGGTAACAACGTTATGGACATATGATTTTATACTTGCAGAGATCAAATTCCTAGAAACAATAGGAACAATCTGATGCACCAAATGCACCAGATTCACTGTGTTTGTAGTGTAAGGGAAATTTGTGCATGAGGATTGAATCTGGAACATACTGGTGTTTTTGTACTTCTGTTAATGTTGCACATTAATAGATCTCTTGGATCTCTGCTTTGATTTATGATAGACTGTGTTGAAACAAGGCAAGTCCTGAAATTAGTGGTTTTTTCCCTAAAAGAGATAATCAACAATTTTGAGCCCATACTAAGGTCTTCATGCAAGGATTTAGAAATTTATTCTGGAAAAATTTGCTCTTTATATATATAGCCATCTAAAACAAAGGATGTAATAAATAAATGCTAGCAACATTACCTGAAGATTCTTTTAATAAATCTTCCTCAAAACTTTACCGGAATTATTGTGAAAATGAGTCTCTGAAAGAATTCTATATTGTCTTTTTTTGTGAATTTAAAGAAAAATCACTGCCCCTGGGAAAGACAATTAAACTACTGGATTTAAATAAACCACAGAACCCTGCAAGATCATTAATATAAGCCTCGTTATCCTACAAAAGTTGGTTCTCATACTAGAAGCATACTCAAAGCAAAGGCATGGCTCTATTTCATTTTTATTCTTCTCTTGACTGAAGAAACAGTCAGTTCTCAACAAGGATAGAGTGAAGATAGATATTAGCCTTACATTCTATACAACTAGAATAAAATTTTAAGAGGTAAAAGACCCCAAACAAACAATTTTTCAAAACTGATATCTGTCTTCAGATGCCAGAAACTGTCATTAGTGACACTCAGTTTTACCCTGAAGATAACAGGCACATTGCTTGAGCCATTCTCAAAGAAACTGAATGATGCACTTAATCTTAAACTATTAATTGATCATTAACAGTTGAGTTTGTAGCAGAATGTCAACAGTGGAACTTGGTATTCTCTGTATGTTCAGTAATCTCCTACTCTGGGATATGGATTATTATTGAGGTTTTTTGGTGTGGAAGACAGAGACCAGTCAAGAGCTTTTAGGCTATTTACTGAAGAAATTAGGTCTATTACTGCTTTAGCATCTGAGAAGTTTTCTCTTGTTCTATAATTGCTCAGTGCCTGGAAGTGGAAAATCAGTCTATAATGCATGATAGATTTTTGTATATGTGCCCAGATTGAAGATGGGGTTAGAGGCAGAGGTAGGAGTGTATTTTGGTAATGATCCTATATTCAGAAATGCAATTGGAAAAATAATTAATGCTGCATGATCAATTTTGACTTCTCCAAGTTTTCAGTCAGTAGTTTAGAAGAGAAACAAAATTCTGTAATCTTGAGCAGCCAACAAAGGGCCTCCAGACAGTAATCCAACAGTGATTAGACACTGTATTATAAAAATAAAACAAAGGTGTTGAGAAAAATATACTGGTGTTCACTGAATTTCCCAAATTATTGCCTATGGTTTCCAATGCACTTTCCTTCTCTGTTGCCTGCTATATTAAAGTATTGAGTCTTAGATATGTATCAGCTCTTCCAGTTCTTCAGCTTCTGAGGCTGTACAGCCTGATGGTCAAGGTTCTGTAGAGCTGGTCTATGGAACTTTTTTATAGCCTTATGGAAGCTTAATATTGTCTGAGCTGACCTTTTAACTTCAATGTTTTAATATGTCAGGTATTTATAAAACAGGAAAACCAGCATTTTATTGGTGTTCACTGGCTGACCTTCATTGTAGTAGAAAGAAAAGCATTTCTACAAGTATTGTTAAGATGATATGCTAGAAAAGATAAAATTTTCTTCTGACCTGATCTGTTATGATATGTCTGTAGGCAAAACGCGTTCCAAGTAATTGCTGTGGATGGGGTTTGCAGTGGAATAATTCAGTGTCTCTCTGCTGAAGACTGTATTGACTGGCTACAAGCAATAGCAAGTAACATTTCCAGCCTCACAAAGCACAATGTAAGTATGGATCCAAGTAAGCCAGAAGGTTTCCCAATCATATTTGATTATAACTGTCATAAAAGCCTAATGGGTTCACACACAGAATTATCTGTGTATAAACAATGCTTGAGGCTGGCTGAGAGAAGTCAACTCAAGTTTGTCGTCAAATCAGACTCTGTGAGAAACCATTGAATGGGAAAATATTCTTCCCTGCAGTCATATAATTCACTTCACTATCAGAGTGATTCTCTTCTTAGCAATACCTATTAGGATTAGAAGCAAAGACCAGACACACAGGAGGAAGCCAGGTGTGATGCCGGAACATCATAAAATACAAAATTCTGTACTTTCTTCACAGTACATCTCTACAGAAACAGGTATTACCAGATCTGAATTAGATTTTAGGTCTGTCTAAGTATCGTTTATCACAATGGAAAAGGCAAGGGGCTTCTGTGGTGTAGATACAGATGTTCATTATCAGCAATGATTAAATGCATTTATGCTTCATGCACTGCACTCTTAAAATCTGAGCTTGTGTAATAGATATCATTTTTTATTGAAGCTGCCATAAATGTTATGTAAAAGGTTTTCCAAAAACTAAGTTCTATTGAGAGGTCTTCTGGACCTCCCTGGGATGTATTTACATTTAAAAATGAACATGTAGTTCTCCCTGTATAGAAATCTGTATGATGCTTTTCCTGGTTTTCCTCAAAAACAGAGAACACATGGGAAATACATTATTCTGAATTGAGTTATAACAAGGAAGCCCTTGAGGATTTAATTTATATTTCCTTAAATCTGCTTTAGCTTCCCAAATCTGTCTCTGAATTTGCTTTTGTTTCAAATATAGGGAACACATTGAAGGAAGTTGTATTTTTTTGAGATTTATAATCAAGATGCAAAACTGTGTTCCATCTGGCAGCAATATGTAAAAGTCATTGTATTATAAAAACATGACAGACATGAATTCATCTGCCATCTGCAAGCTTCCATGCAGTACCAGAGAACTTTATGGCTATTTATTCATCCTTAAAATGCTGTTGCTATGTAGAACCTTTCTTGTCTCACTAGGCATCCTGACAATTGAGGCTTCTGGATTTTTTCTCTTGCCATCTTTCCTTCAGTCTACAAATGGTTCTTTCTACTTAAATCAGTGGATTTATTTGCTTGTAGCAATAGACAGAGCCACCTAAATTTTAGAGGTGTTTTGAAGTACTTCAGCTCTGTTGAGACTATAATTATGGTTACTTAGCATTACTTGAATTTTGGCAATGCAATGTTATTACATGGATTCTTTTCTGAATACAGTTTTTAATTCTACACTAGTTTCCATAAAATACAAAAAGAATTTATCTAATGTTTTATAAGAGGTATATAGCCTAAATTATGCAGCTATTTTGCCAATCTTTGTATGTACTTTATCACAAAGACATACTGCAAAGCAGCCATGAGAATTAGGTCTTATGATAATGATCCATGAATCTATTTTTAGAATTGTCCTATTTGTTCATAGCTCTATGAATTTATGGAAAACAATGACACTCTTCTTCTTGTAATATACTTTTTTTTAAATTGTCAGTTGCCAGAAAGAATTAGTTATTTGACAGCATATGTGATAAGTGAATATAAGAAACCTTGGGAACACAGAAGGGGGAAATAAACCCAAACTGTTGCACAGAAGAATTATTAGATATGATTAGAAGTCCCTGTATTTTCTTTCTTCACAAGATGGTTATTGACATGCACATACTGTTGATGTTAGCATTTTTCCTATCTGAGAGAGGCGCTTACTCACATCATTCTCCCTTACTGTGTCATCCAGTGCCAAAGAAACAAGGACAGTTAAAGAAATTTCTTTAATTCTTTGGATAAATTGACCAATTTTTAGTTTAAATTTACTTCTTATTCCTATCTAGAGGTTACAGAAAATAATTTCTTTCATTTAAATACCATAAAGCTCATAGAAATATTTACTTATATGATGTTTCTCATATCTATCTACCTTTTGAGAAAGAAGGAAACAGAAAGAATCAGAAAAAAGGACTAAAACAGCTAGATTGTTTATGAAAGCATTTCCTTTGCCTTTGCATCAAATCTGGGCTCTGTAGATTTTGGTGGGCTTTCTCTTGCCTGACTTTAGATATGTTAAGGCAGAAAATCCAGAGTGAATCCTATTATTTACTGTTGACATCCATTTTATAATGCAATCAGTTCCCTCAGGACATGTCTGTCTTTCCTTTGACTGGTAAAGGACCCTAGGGTGGTGAGTTCATACTTGATACCTAAGGAGATAGATACATATCCTGATATCTTGTCATTGGTGACTTTGAGAGGCCAAAAAGAGTTTCTCTGAATAAATCTCCCAAAGAAATGCCTGGATATTTTTTGACAAAAAGAAGCAGCATACTAGTCTCAGTCAGAAAATCTGAATTATTTTAATTTTCCACACACAATCTGGCTGAAAAAATTATCTGATGGGTCCAACCCCAAAAATATGAGTAACATGTACTATGTTCCCATATGTATCTAATAGTTGTGAATATGGGCTCCAAAATACCTTGTTGAACCTACAATCAATTAGTTTTTTATAAGCATACTGTCAAAAACTCTTCTCTCATGATCTAACATGTCTATATCTGATGCAAATGTGATGTGACTGAATTGCAGAATCAGCAGTGTAGCCAGTATCTAGCAAGGAGATAACAGAAATGCAGAAGTAGAAGCAAAACCAAAATGCCTTGACAAGATCACTAATTTTAAAAGGCAATGTTGCTAAACTGAGTGGAGTCTGGAACATGGTGTCTGCAAGCAAACACGTTTTTCCCTCAGTGGTTAGACTTGTGATCATTGTACAATATGGGTTAGGACTCATATTGTTATGCTAAAAGACAGTTAAAATTTTAATGCAGAGATATAGAAAATTATATTCTGACTATTAAGAAGAGGTTAAAAAAATAAATCTATGTGCTGACTGATGTAGTTTTCTTAATTTCAGATTTTCTTTAACAGACAAACCTCAGGTATACACTTTTTCTTCATCTTCAGGAGGTTAGCACAAGTGTCCTCCAGTGTTTTAAGGATACTGAGAGTGATACTGCTAATTTTAATTTCTTTAAGTCCCAAGAAGTGTACTCTCATATGAGATGAAACACATTAAAATTGTATAACATGAATGGACTTGTATACTGGTATGCAACCAAAATGCATACTATAAAATGCCCTGTTGGAAGTGACTTAATATCACACTGTAATTGATGAGGTGATGAATCTCTAAGGATCATTCATTTCTGAAGATGGATTCCTCTCCAACTTGAGTAATTTGAATTGCATCTGCAATAAAAATTCACCAGTTTTATCAATAGCCTCAAAAATCCGAAGTATTATACTAAACTTTAAGTTTTGTCTGAGCAATCCTGATACTGAAGTTCATGTGCTGAAATCTGAATATGCTAAATTGAACCTGGGTTAGGGAACTCAAATTCCTCTACGAACTGATAAGGTTCTACATCTTTTTGCTGCCAATTTGGATGGCTGGCCAAAGCCATTTAAAAAAGGGAACAAGCTGCTGCTTCTTTTCTTGCTAATGCTCCAAGTAGGAGTTTTCAATTCAGTTGTTCAATTCAGCTGTGAACTATTTACCTTTCTATGAACTTTTAAATTGTATTAATTTTGGTCGTAATCTATATTGATTTCTAGTCTTTAACATCTCTTTTGTTGAAGAATTTTAGGATGACATTATCCATCTGGTCATGTAACTTTTAAAGAAATTACACTGTGAAAGAATCTAAGAAAATAATCTAAAATAATGTGCTCTATAAAGAGCCACTAGTTCTCAATACATCCCTAATTCTTGTGCTGCAATTGCCAGGAAACTTAAAGGCAAATTTTTTAATGGCTTTAGTACAGTGAGAGTCAGACATTTGGGGTCTTTTAAACAAAAGAATAATTTTAAAAATACATTTGATTTAGGAACTTCTAGGATAGAGCTTCATAGAATTTTTGGGTATTTATCCTCACAACTCAGTATTTTTCACTTGCCCATTGCTTTCTCTGGGGCAGATTTTTCTACAGTGAGAACAACAATATTTCTTTTCCCTTTCCTCTTCCATAATTTTTGTGAAAGACACGGCAGCAGTTGTGCATTTATGCTTTTTACCTTGAAGCCAGCACTTGACAGCAAAGAAACAACATAAACTCCATCAGACAGGAATGACAGGCAGCTGAGGTAAAATTTCTAAGCAAGAGGTGGCAAAAAGTTTTAAGATTGTCTGGAGAATGTCCACAAGATCTTACAAGATTTAGTTCACAGTAAGCTCACTTTATCCCATTATGTTGCATTTTTCTGGGTAAAATAAACTGAGGCACACATAGTTGATGGTAGAAGCACAGCAATAGCATGAAAGGTAGGATTAAGAGGTCTACAAACTGAGTATTGGCCCAATGGATGTGTTTTCCAGAACCTAAGACTTTGTTTTGAATAAAGTTTAAAAGTTCAATTGAACTTTTTTTGTATGCTTAAAAAGTAGCACCGAGTGAAAGAAACTGCTGCTAAGAGAAAAAAAAAATATTTGTTTCATTTCCACTAGAAAAAAGAAAATAATAATAGCTTATCTATACAATACTGAAGCTTGAGTAAAGGGATTCTTTAAGTCACTAGGTAGAAGAGGAGACAAAAAAGTAAAAAAACAGGAAAAAAACCTGATTAGACTAATACAATCTGTTCCACTTGTAGGAAAAATAAAATATCACAGGACTACATTTAATGTTAGCAAGTTATTGAAATAAATTAGTAGAATGTGTTTTGTTTTTTTCTAGTGGATGCTATCACGAGTAAGATCATACTGTGGAGTGTTATATTACATGAATAAATCAATATTACTCTTGTGAAGTAAACAGATTTCTTATTTTAGTTTTTCTAGTTACAGTACAATGGGACACCTAGAATGCTCTAATGTCAGTAAATTTTGAGTTTTCAGGGATTAAATGCTCTTTAATGTCCTATGATCTGTGTATTACAATATTTTTTTTTTGTTGGTTACTCAGCTATTCATGTTTGAAGCAAATCCAAAAATATCAACATTAGTTCCAAAACTTTTACATTATATTCTGTTGTAGTGCAAAAATCAAATACTGTCAGTAATTTAGAAGTTGAAAGTGTTATAAAATGAAGGCCGAAACAAGACAGAATTATAGGAAGTCTGTAAAGTATTACTAATTGAATATTTTTACATACATGATTCACATTTCCCATGGCACAAATACTTAGATAAATGAGACACTATTAAGTAAATATACATTCAGTACATTTATAAGTATATATAATGCATATTAAGTAAATATACATTCCTACTTTTTAAAGAAATATTAGCCATTCAGGTGGTCACAGTGTTCTGACATTTTGAGTTTTGTTCTGCATTGCATTCTCAACATTATAAAGGGAATATTCCACAGGTAGTCATTCCAGTACTAATATTGAGGTCTCTCTTGGAAAATTTAAAACTTGATACACTTGTAACATACTGCTGCCATTATTCTCCATATATTTATTCTCTTAAGGCATGTAGATCTACATGAATAGCTGTAGTCAGTGCAGTATCAGGATTACATAACATAAATCACTCCTATTTTTCCTCACTTTTTAAAAATGTAGGCTATTAGCAGCTGCACAGTTAAAAACACATTTGTTTCTATGTCACTTTTATCAAGTGTTACATATAGCCTTGTCTGATATTTACTTATATTTACTTATGTTTTTGTCAATTTGAGGTGTGTCTTATTTTACAAACTTTTTATTTGTACCTTGTTTAAAGAATTGTGGATAATTTTGCACATTAAATTTAAATTAATGTACTCTTAAATGTACTGATTTAGTTTCAGAGAAATTTAATTCTTGCCAAATTGTATTGCTGTTTCTCCAATATGTTTCATCTGCATTTCTATAATATACTTGAGTCTAAATGACAATGAGGCAAGTAGGAAAACAGTGCAAGAAAAGAATATTTCTTTGAGAAATATTTCTTCAAGAATATTTATTCCAGAATTATCTGGGAAATTTGTAACAAGAAACTTTTGTCTTCATAGTTGGAGTATTTGTCATGACACATGCTGATTATGCTGACAGCACTCATCATAAAGACGTGCAGTCTTGCAGTATTGTTTTGGAATAAACAGCGTAGGTTTCAAGTACCCATGATAGGCTTTCAAAATAAATTAAATTTTCTCTCTGTGCTTCTCCAAAATGTTACATCTATTCATGCTATTTTAAATAATATCTTTTTTGTTTTGCTGTATACCAGTACACAACTTTTGCTGATAAAAATATTAACATCTGTATTAGTATTGTATAGAACTCTAAAATACAGTTTAAGATAAGCAATATCCCCAGAGATAATACAGTCAAAAGCCCTTCTTTTTAAATTTATCCATTTAATGCAAATCTTAAATGAAAAATAAAAGCAACATTCTTGCAGATAGAATGTTTTATATGTGATGCTCTCACTGAGTAAAGAATCCCTGCACTTTGATTAATACACTTTTGTATGGAGTCAAATTAAATTTTAGCCTTGTGCTAGTATTTAAATTAAAGCAAAATATCAATATTCAGTATATTCTTTATTTTCTCCAGCTTTATATGAAGCTCTGAGACTCCTTTTCTTCCCTCATTCTATTATTATTGAAGGCTTAAGTTAACACATAATAATAAAAACTGTGATCTGTTTAGTTGCAAAACAGTTTGAAGGAATATCACACTTACTCCCAACATTCCACTCTGGTGAAAGGTAACAAGAAGCTTGTCATTTAGAGGAAAAAACCCAAAACCAAACAGCACCTCTTGATTGATTTTAAGTGGCAAAAAAAACAGTGACAGGAATAAAGGAAATAGGAGTCTTACTGGGAATACAGGTAAGCCATTTGGGGGTTTGCAGAAAGGTAGCACATGGAAGAAGAAAGAACTCGTTATGTTGCCCTTTCATGCCAAAATGCCAAGCTGCCCTTTCAGTAGCAGCTGGAGACTTCCAGCTACTGTAACCTAGTTTTTGTTGTGCAGTAAAATGTTCAATATTCCACAATTGGTTTATTTTCAGTGAGAATGTGTTAAAAGTGCTGTTGAATCACAAACTGCTGTTGATAAAATAGCAACTGGGAAGTGGGAGGCTAGGCAATAATAACCTTTCTTTTTGTATTCCTTCTCTTTGCTATCTTAAAAAACCCACAACAAACACAAATATAATTATGCGTATTTTTAGCAATGTTATCTTGTTTTGACATCCATTTCCTCTTACACACTTTTAAAATATATTTTTAAAAGGGGGCTATATCAGTTTTGCCTTTCTTCCAGAACCAGAGAATTAAAAGATAAAAAGAATGAAAAGGAATTTAAATGCACTCAAAAAGCTATAAAACACCTCAGGGTATACAATATTAGTAGCCTAATGTGTTGAAAGCACTTTCTCCATTTGGTTGTCTTGCTTCATAAAGTGCCACAGAAAGCAAGTGCATTCAAGTGGTGCACAGCTTATATTTGCCTGCAGAACAGAATGGAGTCAGAGGCAGAGGTGTGGGGTAGAAGAGAGGTTTTCCAGCCATTCCAGGACAGCTTTAAGAGGTTAGAGCAAATAAGCCCAGACAGGCAAAACAACAAATGATCACTAAGCTGCAGAGGAAATGAGCCCCAAATACTTGAGGCTTGCCATTTCTCTGCTAACAAAAGATATTAGGAAACTCCGTGACAAGTTATTTATCTCCTAAACGTACCTGGGGTAGTTAAGTGGCAAACACCTGCGGGGGAAGTCTGAAATGTCTGAAATTATGGTTATGTTAATCACTTGTGTGGGCACCAACATGATTGCAAGGTGTTTTGTTGGTATTTGTCACCAGTTTGTTTATTTCAGAGAATGAGGTGATTACATCCAGAAGTTGTTTCAGGCTGTCATTGAGGTCATGAAGTCAGGCTTGAAAAACTGAGAATGAAGCACCTTGTCTCATTCTCATTTCCCAGTGCATGGTACTCTCTGACTTACTGCCCTGAAAAACTAATAATTTCCTTTGAGAATTGCTACCTTTTTTAACAGTTTATAATGATTGTATGAAGATTTATGCTTTTCTCTTTTTTTTCTATTGTTTACAATTTTTTTTTAACAATTTTGCGGGCTATAAAAAGGCATTTGCCTAATTATGCCAATCAGGAACTGTAGTACAGGGAATCAGAGGAAATTTTGTTTCACTGCATTTATGAAATCACTTCATACAGCTTTTTCCTAAGTCTATAAAAATTGTATGAAACAACTTTTTGTTCCTCCATGACTTTCTGAAATAAAGCCTGCAATAGTTTAGTATATGAAATAATGTCTCAGATGCTATTAATCACATATATTTGATCAATATTAAAATGAATATACATTTTTATATTTGATGCATGTGATAATGTAATTCTTATTCCCCAATTTTGCTTTTTTTATGAGCCAATTACTAGTTATGTTTCGGTAGTTTTTCAAGAGAGCTTTATGTGCTAAAGAGTATATAACAGGATCCTAAGT
Source organism: Toxostoma redivivum (assembly GCA_013397375.1). Taxonomy (NCBI): domain Eukaryota; kingdom Metazoa; phylum Chordata; class Aves; order Passeriformes; family Mimidae; genus Toxostoma; species Toxostoma redivivum. The sequence continues at coordinate 155,346 of VXBI01009992.1, forward strand.
TCTACTTTTATATAAGACCTCCTTTTATATGAGACAGGAAAGGCAGTCACTAATTTTTAGACATAGAATAACGAAATCTTAAAATACTGCTGGAAAGGAGGCAATTAGGCACTTAAAGAATGTCTGTCCATCTCACCTGTGACTACTTAAGGATTCAGTGTCATAAAATACAACAAAAATTATAACTGGGGGATAATTTGATTTGATTGCACTTTTAGCTGTATTAGCAGAGAGGTTATGTAAGGTCAATGCAGATACACAATTTAGCTTATCAACATGGTGATTCCGATTTTATTCTTAAGGCTACTTCTTAAAAGTCAGAAGGCAAACCTTATTTATGTTTCTAATTACTGATAGATATTCTACTTCTAGTGTGATGCACTGAAATTACACAAACACTAAAAAGTGTTCTTTTAGCCCACTGTTCCTGTTATACACTAACCATTCAAATAATAGATCACATTATTCAGAGGTAGATTTAAATATGTACAACAAATCTATGTCGATGTGATATATTTGTATGTTTCATTACTTTCCTGTTTCTACAGATGAAAAATCTTAATTAAAAAAAGAGTAAAATAGTATATGTCCAAATTCCAAAAATGTTTATAAGTCTGCTGCTGAGCAAACATACAAGTTTATATCTGTTTACTCCAGGGAAAATGTGTTACCTGCCTGGGAGAAAATATTGTTTTCACTATGTTTATTTCCTAAAGCAATTTTGTAAAGTAATAAAAAGGATGAAAAACTTCCTCTGGTATGTCAGCATGCTGGCTTCTCACATAATTCAGTTAATTTAACATTGTTAAAGGACTTTCAGCAGTTCTTCTTCTCTGGTATCTGATTGCCAAGGAACTTCTCTTTTTATAACTACTTTCTACTTTAGCTGAGGTAAGTAGTGTGACAGAAATGGTAGCTGTTTGTCCCTAAAACACAAGATCCTCTCCACCCAATCGCCCAGTATAATAAAGGGATATTAAAAAATGTCTTTAAGACATGAAGAAAGTGAACTAATTCTCCTAACATAGGCAGTTACTTCTATCCCATTAACTATACAAAGACTGCAGATATCTCCAGAGGGTAATTCCATCTCCTTGAATTAAATACTTACCTCTCTCACTTCTGATAGGAAATGGCAAGAGGATACTTTAGCATAATAGCCTACAGGTTGGTAGAGTCACCCTGACATAAGAGACAGGAGCTCTCCAAGCTACTCAGCCTGCAGGCCTGATGCCATCTGCCTCACTGCTGGCCAAAGGATCTCCGGGGACAGCACAGGGATGAGGCTGTGCTTCTCCTTCCAGAGGCTCTTCTCTGTGCTGTCCATAGAGCCACAGGTAATATTCTTGCCAATGCTGCTGGCAGGAGGCAGGGAGCTCATCCATGCTGTCTGGTAGGATTCATCCAGCAGGAGTATTGCTCAAGTGCAGCAGATGAATACTTGTTTCCTGCAGCCTGAGTACTGTATCTCCCTTATCCTGGGTGGGTCCTCTGGTATTACCTGCCGTGACCAAACTGGACACTCCCTATACTACAGTGTGCAGATTTTTTAACCCAACTTAGTTCTCTGATTTTATAAACAATGCAGTCCCACAAACTTGTTTTAGCACAACTGAAAGTCTGGGTGCATAGCGTGGATATACAAGCAGGATGAGGAAAGTCCACATAAATTTCTGCAGCCAAGTTTTCTACGAAAGAGAAAGTTCAGCAGAAATAGGCCTCATGTAGATGTCTTTAACTTAGCAGCTGGGGATTTTCTGTATTTGTGAATGTTATACTTCTTTATCCCTTTCCATTCTTTTGTCTTCCTTTGCAATTCCCAGAAGTTTTAAAAACTAATGAGAATGTCTCTCAAGTTTTGAGAAGAAATTAAATTCCATGATTCTTGAGATGCTCTCACTTCATAGGAAGTGTTCTGCACCATTCTGGAGTGCAGAGACTTCTTAATTTGTGGCATAATTTATGTGAAAGAAATAGCTTTGGGGAAGTCAGATTGATGCAAAATGTTTTGGTCTGCATAAGCAATGGACTCATTCATTGCGGAATAAAGAGTGTAAATAAAAATATTTGTTGCTTTTCTTTTCCTCTTTGCTTTCCCATTCATTGTGGCTGCTGTTTTCTCTTCCCAGATGCTGAAGTACCTGGGGAAAATTAAAGCCTTTTTATAGCATTATTATTGCATAGGGAAGATACACGTTTTAGTGGGTATATCTAAATATATATTTTTTTATAATTTCTTTACTGGAATACCAGCCTACAGCAGCTGTGTAGGTTTAGAAGAACACCTAGAGTCCATTGCTCTACTTTACTATTTTGTTCAGCAAAGGAAAAAATGCTTCTGTTCTCATATGTGCATTATGAAAAAGATAAACTGAGGGTTCCCATTCATGGAGGAGGAGGGAGGTAAGCAAAACATTGTGGAAACAAAATGATTGTATAACCTAAGCTCGCTCTACAAGGTAAAAAAAAGAACATAAAGTTTAATCTTCAAAACCCTTAGTAAAGTGCATTTTATTGATAAATGTCCACAGAATTGTGAACATCATTTTAATAAGGACCATTCACAAAGAAAGGTTCTGCCAAAGAGGCAAAAAGGCCTGACATTTAGATACCTCTTCTGCTGTTTGAGATCCCATTTCATGTGTTAATGTTATTAGTCACTTCTGTGAAGTGTTCTGAGGTGTTAACAGGAGTTTTCCTGAGATACTTCAGATATCTGCAAAGAAAGCCATGAAGTTTTTTATTACAAGAGGAGTCATGGAAATGCAACTGCAAATATGAAACAAATCATCTACGGAGCAAATAAAATATGAAACAAACAAATATGAAGGGCCTTTGCTTTATATTTATTAAATTAAGTACAAGTGACCAATGACTACATCAATATTTGGGGCTTTCACCTGTACATATTTTTATGAGATGAAGATGTTGCAGGGAGTGAATATATTATTTTTGCCACTTATTTTGTTCTATGCCAGGCAAAAATACCCACAGGTGGCTTCTCAAGCTTGTATTTAAATAGAATGTGCATTCCATTAAAATGTTTTCCTCATTTTGTAACTGCAGCAATGTTAAAGGGTTTCCTTTTTTTGCATCATAAATAGAGTGTTTCACAAGAAGAAATATGTCCTTAGGCTGACATAACCCCTACAGAGTTGTGGAGCTAACATTCCTTTCCATTGACTCTTTAAATATTTGATAAATCACAACATATGCATGTTTGATATCAGAATTATTTCCTTTTGCACCAGATTAACATAAATGGATCTTTTTATTGCTGTATAAACATAAACTATATTTTAAAATATTATAGCAAGCCAAATCCTAAGAGGCTGTTGACAAGCTGTTTTAAACAGATTATTTTTAAAGTTATGTGCTTAACAAGATAGTCAGTATACCTCTCCAGACTATTTAGCAATATATGTCTGCACCTTAATTAGGCTAACTACTCTTGCTGCAGCAATATGGCTATTAGCTCATTTATTTACCAAACAGTAACCATAAACTGCATTTTCATCTCAAAAATATAATAAGCAGCAGTCAGGAAAACAGAGTATGCAATTTGAATAAAAAAAATAGTAGTCTCTGTTGTTCAAATAGCAACTAGAATTCTAGAACATCCAGGCTTGCAGATGGCTCTACCAATAAATTAATTTTCCATTTACATAGCTGGATAGATTGTATGCCAAGCCTAGCTTAAAGCAATTATAGCTATCTGACCTCTATTTAGTCTTCTGATCCAAGTCCTTCTTCCCTCTACCTTTGTAAGTTCATAGATCAAGCCAAATCAAATCACATCTTATTTGTTTTATGCTTCTATTTAAAAAAAAAACCATAGAAACAGCCTCATGGAAACTTCCTACTTACTCCTGGTTATAATACGACTTGGTCTTTACAGTGGAGTGACTTAGGAGGCAGTTTGTATCTTGACCAGGTCATCAGCAAATTGTAAAGAAACCAACTTGCTTCATTCCTGGGCTGTGTAGCTTCACTGGCCATGTTGTGTTTATGTTGTCAAACTACAACTCTGAGGCATGCTTTTTTCCCCTTTAGATTTGAATAGGCAGCCCTTTAGTTCCAGAAATGCTACCCTTTCAGCTAAAAAAAATTCTTGCTTTTTTTTTTTCATATTGGCATCTTATATCCCATGAATTAGAAATTAGAAAAGTTCATATTAATAAAGGGATTATTTTCAACAATAATCTTTTCCTCAGTCTTTCAATCTTTTTCTCAGTCTTTCATCAGCTTTTTACTAGCTCTTTCTGTTCTTTGTCTCTGTGTTTACTCCTGTTATTTTGTTAGTATTTCCTGTTGAGCACAAGGGAGCCTACCCATATAGTGTTACCAGTGCTAAATAACTACTTTTACATTTTCACATATGAATACTTTTATAATCGAAACTCACTAGATAGCCATATTTTCTGTAAGATTCATACTCTACTAGTCCACTGGAAAGAAAATGAAGTGTCAAAGTGTCATGGCTAAATGATTGACTCTTTAGTATCCCAAAACAGAGGAAATTAGTAGAATTTGTAACTAAGGGTGGGCTTGGGGAGTATCCCTTATCTACATAGAACCAGAAACATGATAGGATGAGATGAGATCTACTCAGCTGGCAAGCAGTATGAGTGCAAATAGTTTTGACATATACCATTGATAACAGAGAGGAGAAGAAAAGGGTTGGTTGACTCCATTTTGAAAAGAAAATTATTGGCAGTTAGTGACAAGAGAGGAAAGGTATTGAATGCTCTTCTTAATCAGAATTTACTCAAAAGGTCAGTTGTAAATAGATGATTGTCACCATTAACAAGTGTGACACAATCTTGAATAAAGTCAGATCATCTTAGAAACCAGAGAGAGTATTAGGTATACATTAGTGAGAAACCTTTTACATATATGCATTCCAAATACATCCTCATTACGTTACTTAAAACCTACAAGAGATTGAGCTTCTGTTCTAAATCCACTTGCTAAGTAGAGGAAGTCTCTGGATAAAATAAATAGCAGTAAATTATAAGTTATAAATTTTGTGTGGCACAGCAACCAGTGCATATGGTTTCAGAGTAAAAACTCTCTTCATATGGCTTCATTTCAATACTTGTTTTTTCAGTTGTGACCAGCTCAAAACTAAATCTTTTGCAAATTTTAATGTGTATGTTAACATCCACCTAATTACTGCTAAGAACAGTTAGTACTCATAGTGAAAGAGAAATTCTGCATTTGATGGAATTGCTGCCTTCATACATCTTTGGGATTCTCTTCTTCTTGGGATTTGAGCTGATGCTCTCACAGCAGTCTATGCTTTATGAATAGGCATGATATTATTCAGACATTTAGTTTGCTTTGTTCAGTTCTAATTTCTTAAAATAGCACCCCATTTATATATGTATTGCTATTTTAAATGTTTTTATAATAGTGTCAAGCTTATGCAGTTAATTCTCTCATTGTGGCAGCATATAATAATGTAACCACATACAATTTTACTTAGTATGTAGCATCTGTTTTTGTTACAGCTTGACATATGCATTTCACTTGTAAATTATAGCTTTTATGTTACACTCATACCATTGTCTTCCTCATTATACCTTTGTTGAAGAATTTGTTTCCTGATTTTCCTTTTAATTGTAGTGCTGGAGTAATTTTCTCAGCAACTGTGTGCGTGCCTTTTTCTTGCAGGAAAGATAATGTCCATAATAGACAGCTAGAACTTCACTCAAGTAATGAGAGAAGACATTGAGAAAAACAAATAGTATTTTTTAAATTGATTCTAGTAATTTAAGTGTCATAAGGATAATTCTTCCTTCAATATTGCTTTTAATGTTGAAACTTTGAGAAATGTACACATCTTGGCACCTTAGAAATGTGGGATACTATTATTTGTATTTATTAGTTTATGACATGATAGAATCTTTCAATATCAGGTTGGAAGGAGACCTAGAGGACCATCTGATCCAGTCTTTCCAGGCAAATGCACAGTCTAGACAAGATCCCCAGGTCCCTATTCAGGTGAATCTTAAGAGTATCCAAAGTTGGGGAAGCCACCGCTTCCCTGGGAGGGGATTATTCCAATGACTGATTGTTCCCATTGTCAAAAATTGTCCTCCTGTGTTTAGTCAGAATCTCCACGGGAGTATTTTGTACTCATTACCCCTGATTTCCCTGTGACTCCTTGTATAAAGGGAGTCTCCATCTTCTTTGATGGAGACTCATCATCATACCTTTTAAATACTGGAACATGGTAATAAGCTCTCCCCTAACCCTTCTATTTTCAAGGCTGAACAATCCCAGTTCTTTTAGCCTTTTCTTATATGGCAGGCTTCCCAGTCCTTTGATTGTCTTTGTGACCTTTCTGTGGACCCTCTCTAAATCATGTTTGAATTACAAGAAATACTAGAGATAGAGCAAAAATCTCTACTTTTGGCTAAACAATCTCCTTTACTGCTGAAATGCAATTAGACAGGGAGTTACTGTTCTGAAATCTGTCCAAAATGCACACGAAAGAAAAAGTCATCTATTAATTTACTTGTAACATCCTCAGTGCCTGTCTTAGCCATTCTTAATGCCAATAAATTGGAAGTTTATGAGATACTGGAGAAAATCCAGTTGATCTTAACTATTATACCTCTTCCTATTTAAGGATTGCAAGATTATATCCAAAGCAAGAAAAATATGCCATCTATTACCATTGTCAGTTTAACAATATTATTAAAAATAAATGACTGTTTAGCACACTTCTCAAAGAAGGAAAATAAACTAAAAAGTCTGAGCTTGAAACTTTATTCATTTGTGCAAAAACTTTTACCTTACTCCTTTTTTCTTCCTTGACATCTTCCACCACTTGGCCTACCTTTCAACCATGGTCCCACTGACATACAGCACTTTACACTTGTATTTGACTATATTGATCAGTATTTGAGCATTCCTTTTCAGAAATACCAGAAGATACTTGAGAAAAACCCATTTTTACAGAGATTTTTGCATATTATTTTATAATGAATTCTTAGTTATGAGGTGAAATTGGAGATCAATAGAAAGAACTGTATTCCTTAGAAAGCAATGAAATTCAAGCCTTGTTAAGCTAATGGCTCAGCATCTTGCTACGAGGAAGAAGGTTAAAGAGAGTCCAATCTTTCCTATTTATGGCAATCTGGAAGCTTTATTGCAAAAGAATTTCTCATTAAAAGTCAGCTCAGGGTGTAACTGAATACGGTGCTAGAGTGAGTCTGTGATTAATCTGAATACAGAGTAGGGTGAGGCCTGTTCTGTATCAGGAGGAGGGGCAGAGTGTATTTTATAAAATATGAGGACATGACTTTTAAATATACAAGCACTACAAAGTAATTTTATAGTGTTTGAACTGAAATTTAAAATGATTGGTTATACAGATGAATGGGGAGCTTCCAGCAGGAACAGGTACTGAAAAACTCAGGGGTTTATACTGATCTTACAGTGACATATGAAATTTCTTTTTCTTTTGTAATATAAAATTTAGCAATTTTGTTAATACCAAGTTTATTATCATGTGAACCTAATTCTCAACAGCTATCTCATATTATGTCAAGCAAATTGTCTAAGTAATGTAATAACAAGTGATTTTTTAGCTTGCTAGCAGTTTATCCGGTGCTGTCAGCCAAATTGTCTCATAAATACTGATGTTATTCCTGAGAGCTTCAAGAGAATAGAATTGTGTAGTTCTTTTAGACAGAAGAAGTGAGATGTGAGATAATACAACAAAGACAAGGTGTTTCTATAATTTTATTTTTAATCCACTCAAACTAAAGTAAATGAATGGGTCGATTATGGAGTGGTGGAAGATATAATACCAGTAAAGACTTCAGAAAACCTCTTTAGCTTTGTTGCCTTAAGTATTTGTCTAGGCTACTGGCAACTGTCCAATTTAATGAATTTTGACAGCAGGAATTCATTTAGACTGGTATGCTGTGGTGTAAGTATTAAATGTATTTTAAAAATCACTGGCTACATTTTTATTGGATTCTGTCAAGACAGTTGTGTTGTGTTACATATAATTGAATATGTTGTGATGGTATAAAATTGATCATTTCTTCTGTTATTTTACTATCCCTTTTTTCACATTAAATGCTAGACTGTGAACTGCAAATGTTATTATCTGTACAAAACTGAGGATTTCTGAAACAATGCAAACTTGGCAAACTGAACTCTTCATGAGCAAGGTCAGTAGACTGCCTATAGAATGAGGGCAGAGGAAACAAATAGGTTTAGTTGCAGTCTTCAAAAAACTGCTTTATTCTATTTCAGTGCAGTCAGAATGAAAAGACCAGGTTGGAAAGAGGGACCTAAAAGAGAAGGAGCCATTTGACTCAGAAAAGAAGCAGCTTAAAAGCTATGGATAGGACTTTTAAGGGGAAAGAATACAAGGAGAGTAATCATATACAGAGCAAACCTCTGATGAAAATATAAGTTGTGTTGTGACGTATTTTTTTCCAGTACTTGGTAACAGTTCAAGTTAAAATTTTAGGTGGGAACCAAAACTATAGATGTCTAAATCCAAACCTTAAACTGAATTTGTAGGAGTTATGGTTTGCAGTTCCCTTCCCAAAGAAGGCTGAAGAGGGAGGAAGATGCCTCAGCTGTAACATATGTGCTGGCAAAATCTCTTTAGAAGTAGGTAGAGAAATTGCAGAGGAAAGCTGACAGTGAAATCTGGAATGGGGGTGTGGAGAAGGTGATTGGTCACAAGTCAGGAAGATTTACAATAGCACCTACTGTGAATGAGGAAAACCTAGCTAAAAAGACATTTCAACTCACAGATTTTCTTCATAGGGAAATGTTCCCTTCTCAGGCAGCGATGCATTAAAATGCTGCCTAAAGGAGCTGAAGTTTCAAGCCTAATGACTGAGTAGATGAAAAATTAAATGGAAGCCTAGGAGGCTGGAAACGCAGTGAGATTGGGGATCATTCTTCCCATGAGGAAAAGATGTATTTGTTGGTCATGAGTGACACTCCTGTGTGTGATGAAAACTGTGGTCTAGTGTCTGGATCTAATATTGTGGGAAGTCTCCTGTCTACCAGGAGCTTAAATCTGAGGAATATTGCCAAATGACAATTAGGTGGGACTGCTCATTCATGCAGGCATGACTGATTTCAGTGTCACTCTAAGCACATAAAAAGTGACTGCAAGATTCTTGGAGGAAGGCTGAGGGGATCTGAGCTGTTGTAATGTCAGTTCTCCTGGTCACTCAGGAAAAATGTGTGACATTCAGTGCCCATATGCAAAAGTAGACTACCAAAATAGGTTTTGGCTTTGACAATAGCATGGATTTGCAAGAAAATACAGGGTGAAATGGAACTGTCTTTGCCTGAGGAAAAGAATGTTTCAACTTAAGAAAAAATACACAAAGGGCAAGAAGTTTCTTCATTGGTTCTATGATGGATTGCGTGTGAAGCAATGGGATTAAACTGCAACTGTAAGGAGTCTGGTTCAATATAAGGAGAACTTCCAATGCTAAGTAGAGATGAATTAGCTAATAGATTGACTTAGGAAGCATTAAGAGACTCATGGTGGCAGGACTGTACAAATGGGTTCAACAGCTGTAATCGATTGAGTTGCTTTCCAGCCATACATTGCTGTTCTTTTATATTATCATAGAATGAACAAATTCATATCAGTGCTTGTAACTTGCATTTAGAAATAGTAGGATAAGATAAAATGTGGACACTATTAAAGTTTTTCCCCTGCTCCTTTGTCATTCTGTGAAAAAGTCTGGAAGTAAATACTGTTAAGTGTTAAGTTGTAATGAAATGGTAAGTGAAAAGTAAAATTGAAACTGGACTTATCTGTGTTACTTAATTGCCTTGAAAAATCAAGAGGTAATGAAATCTGATATTTTAAACCAGGAGAGACATATAGATCAATTTTTAATAGTTTAATTTAACAGTTTAAGGTTTCTGCTGGAAAAATGACATGGCTTCCTTACTCTGTAGTAATAAGTAACACTAGCTTTTTTTACTCTTAGTGTGATTGATACTGCAGTAATCATACGCCAGTGAGCAACTGCTATTATGATATAAGTCCCAATTACCCAGTTGCATTTCATTAACTGAAGCAATGATTCCAGTGTCTCCTTCTGGGTCAGGTTTTTTCATATCTTTTCAATTCTTATTGCTCACAGTCCTAATACATCTTCAGTACAGAGACATATGTTTCTTACTTTCAGACGGGACCATAATAGCTTCTTCAGGCACTGGATTTAATTTGTTTTCCGTGTCTCTAATAGAATGCATGTTGCTGTTGGTATTTTATTTATGGAGATTCACTGTTATAAAACTGTGTTTTTAACACATGCATCTTCCTTAAAGAGGCACAATAGCAATATTGTCATTTAGGTAACATCCAGTTTTAGGAATTGCTGTTAAATACTGCAGGATTAAGTGACACCATTCTTCTGTCAAGTAAAAAAAAGCACACTTTTTTTAAAAGATAATTTTAATTTGATTAAAATTAATTGCAGTCCTATTATTGGAACATCACAGATGTTTGAAGAGTAGGTTTTGTGCTTTTGTCCTCTAGGCTCCCACTATACTTCCATGTAATAGACACAAATCTGGTATTTCTTTCTGATATCCATCCATTATTGTTGTGCTTGTAGTGTTCAATGTATCACTGAATCCCTTTGAATGAGAAGGGAAAGGTTTGATAGTATGCAGGTTTGTGATCACATTTCAGATGGCCATTTGTGCTTTGATAGTGCTTTTAGTGTCCTAAATTAATAACAACTCTCAATATACAAATATTTTTTCTCAAAAGTTCAACACCTCTCTTAGGAACAATTTGTATTTGTCTGCTTCTGTTTTTGGAGGTTCATTCCTGACTTTTCCTAGCCATATTTTGCTGTCCTCAAAAGCATTTTTCCAATACCTTCATTTATCAGAACTCACCAAAACATGGAAGCTCTCTGCTTGTTTTATACAGCTGGCTAATATAAAGGCAGTCATTAGAATTTAAAAGGAAGCTTGTAGAATTCTGCTTTCTAGATCAGACTTCAAGACTATCTCAGGCCTCTCTTCGTCTACTTCTCTATAGGACTAAAATGAAACATTTTAGTTTTTATATGGATTAAGATGATCCATGAGAACTGTTATACTGTACCAGAATAAAGATCTATCTAGTCCTGTGTCTGGTGATAACAAAAGAATAGTTATATTTCCTTTTGTCTTTCCAGACATCTTCTACTTTCTTCAGACAGCTGATTAGGGACTTCCTGAATAATGTCTACTGTGTCCTCATTGTCTATAAACTTTACAAATATTTGATCTCTTTTATTGTAATTTTCTGGCTCTCAAGAGAGATTTTATAACATTTATTATATAAGCTGAAACACATAATCTTGGTTCTCACTTTTGTTCTCATCTAGGAACCACAGTGAGTATGACTCAGCCTGCAGGTATCTATAGGAACATACTTGAAGGAAGAGGTCATGCTTGTGCTTATGCATTATTCAGTGTTGAATCAAGCCTCTCCTCTATGTAGCTGTTCGTATATTCTGGAGTTTTCCCTTTCTTCCTTCAAGGAAATTGATGCTGAGTTCCTTCAGGCTGAGTGTGTTTGCAATCCAGTGTCTGGTCTTGAGAAAAATCCAACTAGGACATGAAAATGCTAGAAATTATGGAAGTGATCCCAGTCTTTTATCCTTTGAACCATTCAGCTGGTAAAATGTGATCAGCACACAACACAGAATGGTGCCATCACTTGTAGGTCAAGAAGCAGATGTGAAATAAATACTTTCTATGCTCCCATATTTTGCAGAACATATTGACTGATCATTTTGCGTAACTTACTTTGTATGGATTGTTAGTGTGTACTCTAAAATCTACTGCAGCTTGTAAAACCAGCGTCAAGAATTGCTATATTCATTCTATAGGCAATCATACATATATTTGAAGGCATTCACCAATGTAGGATGTATTTTGTGGGGGCTGCTGCGTGCTTCTTTCAAATCTTCTCTGATTCTTTCAATGCACATGTACTCTTGGACTACAAAGCTTCACAATCTTACCACAATTTACCTGTCCTATTGAGTAAACAAAAGCCTAGCAAGGACAGAAAATAGGACTAGCCAACTAGTAATTTAAAGTGTTATGTACTCTTTCTGATTCATTGACATAAGATTATCACAGCATGGACTCATGTTTTCTTCCAAATTTTAATGATCTGGCTTCCTGTTTGGAATCACTTAACATCCCAATGGCACAAATTTTATTGTTGCTTGTCTTCATCTCTGTGCATAAGATGAAGAACTATGTAATTAATTTGCATTCTTAAGCTATTCTATTTTAATTACCTGTTAATGAATTTGAGTCAGCAGTTGTGTAATGCTAGCAATTGATAGAGAAGGTTACAGAGTCTAAGTAGTTTGGGAAAATTCATACAAATGGCTATCATAAATTAAAATAATAAAAGGTTCTTTTTAAATTGGAAAATTAGTTTAACCTGGAAAGTTATATGATATCTACAGACTGCAAGAAAATAAGAGATCTAATCATATGTGAAAATGTGGGAGTATCTTATTTACTGCCTAAGTCAGCAAAATGCTGAGCTGGCACTGGTGTCCACTTGTTTCATATGTTGCCCTTCAGTCTTGAATGTTCCCCTAGGTACTCCAAGGGTCTCTGTTAGGATCTCTGTCCTAACACCTACTCTATTATTCTTTCTTGTAGAAGACCAGATGTATTACCTGAATCTTAATTGTCTATTAATCATCTTTCCCATTATCCCTTTGAGTTTAATTTACAGTATAGTTTATCATGAAATAGGAGTGAAGCAAGTGCGGTAGACATAAAGTTTTCAAGCATCTGATTGCTTCTATTTAAATTTTTAAGGATTGGAGAAACCTACTACTCTTAAGAGTCCTTGGTGATCATTGAAAGATACATTTCCTCATCATCTCATGGGGACCCTGTGATTAAATTGGAATAGCAAATTTCATTAATAGGTAAGAAAAATGAAAAAAAAAAAAACTAAAAAATAGTAGTTTTCAAATTACACTTTAAAATCCTCATATGGAAGCTGAAGATACTTTTTGCTGTGCTATTTGCCCCTATCAGTATCAGTATAGAAACAGTATCTCTCAGAGAAGTGAGCAATTCATTTCAGCTTTAACTGAATGTGAAAATTTAAAACCCAGCTTAATTAGAGCATTTAAGCATGAACTTAATTAGCTGTATTTCAGAGGGTAACAGTAATAGGCCAAAATTTGTGCAAAAATATAATAGTATGGAACAGTATTCTACAGTACTGCTTCTCTGGCAAAAAGACCTTTATTCAATAAAATTTTAAAAGTCCCAAACATTTGCAATCACTGTGCGCACCTGAAGCCAAGGCCTGCTCATTTGTGTACCTGCTGAGAAGTGCTGTGTTCCATGTTCTTGTTTGTTTCCTCTGCAGAGCAGGCACAGCCATCACTGTGAAAATATCCATCTGTGGTTGCAACATCTAGTGCACAAAAATGACTGATTTTAGCCATGGGACATTTTGCATTATGTTCCACTTCATATCATCTCCCTGCCCAGTATTATTCATGTCTATGATGTCCAAACATCCTGTGAGATGAATTTTTGAAACATATCTAGTAAAATGTATTTGTACCATTAACAATTATGCTTTGAACCAACTTTCTTTGATAGCTTTCACTAAAATATATTCTTCCCATCCCTGAAAGTTTTCAAAGCCAGAGATCTGGATGGAGCTCTGAACAACCTGGTCTAGTGTAAGGTATCCCTGACCATGGTAGGGGGGTGGAACTAGATGATCTTTAAAGTTCCTTCCAGTCCAAACTGTTCTATGTTTCTATGATTCCATGATTGGTATTGTATTATCACCACTTACCTATTCGCTTGTCAGATGCAAGATATTGCAGAGACCTTCTTTTTGACTCCTTCTTCCTCCTCCCACCTTGAATTGATCATCAGTTCCCAAATTGCTTTCTCTGTGGTGTTCTTAGTTTTTGGGGTTTTTTTTGTTCCTAATTTGCATTCATGGAAATTGAATCAGAATAGAATATCATTGCTGAGAGATGCCTCAGCACCTGTTTTTTTTTGTGTTTAATGTAGAAACAGGTAGTTCTTGCTGGCTTGAAATTAGCCTACATTGTCTTTACCTTCAGACAAGAGTTTATTTTCTAGTTTCTTCATCTGTCTCCTGATTTTTAATTGCTCTGTATAAACACATCTTTCTAAAGAATATTCTTAGAACACCTACTTTTTCAGTGTAGTATCTGCTGGTGTGTTTTATTTCAAAATATTATATTCATATATATTTGCAGTGTAATGTACTGGTGTCGTCTAATGAAAACAAATTTTATTTAATTACATCAGTTACATAGAGTTTTTTGCTATGATTGTGCTTAATAACACATAGTATTACACTGAGCACAGTAAATTTATGGAAGACTGAAGCAACATTTCTCTTTTAGATAACCAGTAAAGTAATTTCTGGAAAATGTTTACTTTTAGGTTTTAATTACCAAATATTTTACATCTGGAAATTAATTGTAACATGCAGGGAAGACCATATGCGTGCTGGCTAATTGTAGAACTTTTTTATTCTGTAATGTCCAATATTTTGCATGTGAATGATAAACATTTAGGTGTTCTTAAAACTAATCAATTTTTAGTTTCAAATAGACTTGAACAACTATAATGCAGTTTTCAAGTTTCTGTAAAGTAATTTAAAAGAATGCATTTCAAGAAATCACCATATTGCCTGAAAGATAAACATAGTTCTTTTAATTAATCGAAATAACAGAAGTTAAAATAACCTTGTAATGTTGGTGCTTAGATTGTACTTTAGAAAATGAGCTGGAAATTTTTTGAATGAAAAAATGATGTATCAGGTATGTATTTACAATTTAGAAGAACCTTCACAGTACACAATGCACTTAATGTACTTTGTATCTGTTAAAAAATGTACTCTCTGTTTCTGAAGTTTAAAAAAAAGTCATAAATTATTTAATATGTAACTTACCACTAAATAGATATCTTCAGTATTTTGTTTAGAAAAGTAAAATTTCTTTTTCTTATCATTGTTTTTTCAGGCTATTAGCTGTAGTCTTTGCTTAGATGAAATTACATGGTTTGGACAAGGACTTTAGTTGTTTCTACTAACACAGACATGTATTTACCATGCTGGACTAATTATTGTTTGATTTAGGAATAAATCCCAGAAGTCTTCAAAATATTTTTTATGTCAAGAAAATGTGGGTTTTATCTGCTTTTTAAAGATCTCATAAGATAGTTGATATCTTTTCTGGATTAATTTTAGACAATTTCTTTGTCCAGTGAATGTCCTTGCTCCTCTAATGCAACTCTATTTGCTCCTCTTTAACACTGAAGAAAGGAGGAAGCTGAGACTGATGCACATGCAAGAAGGAAGGGTAGAAATGCTCTTCTGGCACTTTTGATGCAGGATACATTTGAAAACCAACTGAAATTGCTTGCCAGCATGTTCTTGACAGTAGGAATTATCCTTTGACAGCAAAACTCTGGTATGTCAGTGACAGACTTGCTTAGTATTTGCATGAGGAATTCAAAGAGTTCGCCACTGCAGCCTGGTTCTGAAGTCTGCAAAACACATTGCCACTCACATCTCTGCATGTAGTTGTTTGGGGACAATATTGTAAGCACTGGGGGAAACTCAGTGGTGATTCTTCTTTTCTTCTAAAAAGATGTTGCAGGTTGGTTGAAGAAGTTTAATGTTATACTGTGGTTTCAAGGCTTTCCAGATTATTCAGATATATTCTATATAGGTACCTAGCTGACAGTGTCTTTAATTTAAATATGTTTTTATTGTGGGTATTTAATATCTGAATGAATGCAAATTTTAGATTTACTAGGTTGTCAAAAGCTTTCAAAGCTTATGCTTAAAAAATAACAATTTCCTTTTAGTAATAGTAGGAATGGGTATGTTCTAACATAATTCTCTTTGTATTGGACACTTATGTCAGAAAGCTGGCATTGTTTGTTCATATGGAGTCCATGAACTGCAGGGCTAAACAGATGCTTGTCATGAATTATGTGTCTCAGACTGTTTCTCTTTACTTTTCACCTGGGGATATTGTTGAATGTTTTAAGAAAAAATTACTTCAACAACTATCAGAACTGATTTTTCATACTTGATTTTGCACCTAGGATAAAAGAGTAGAGTAAGGGATATTTCCAAAGCTGTTTCAGCCCAAATCTTCATCATTCATTAAGAAAAGGAGCTTGCTTAGAGTTTGGTGACTTTAGTGGTTGGCAGTAAGTTGCTCTGAAATAATTTTATTTAGAGTTAAATATTCAAGTTTCTTTTATCTCTTCTAATAAGAAAAAAAAAAAAAGAAGAAAGAGAAAGGCATAGTGTTTCAGAATTTAGAAATAATTTTGCATGCATGTACCTCTCCTTGATTCTAAACAGCAGAATGAACCACAAAATGACCAAAGAAGTATCCCATTGTTCAAATGAGCTTGTCAAAGGTTTCAGTTCCTTTACCACAGGAGATTCTGTTTTCTTTTTTGCAAGCTTAATTTGGAAGGGAGAATCTAATATATCTGTCTATAATACAGGGTTTTTTTTTTGGTTTTGTTTTTTTTTTTTTGCATTCTAGTGACTGAGTATTAATCTATTTCTTTATTCATTTTTATAGATTAAAAAAATCAACAGGAATTTTCCCGTAAACCAGCAGGTAAGAAAAAGAACATTTGGGTTTTTTTAATTTATAATTTTAATTCTCACTTGAACTATCTTTAATTGTGTGGTAATTGTTCATTATTCTACCAGAAGAATTCTCAGTAGATTTTCTTTAGAGAGTATCTTGGTGGTTTTACTTTCTCAACTCAAAGGAAATTGTAGTGTTTCATCAAAGTAAGAACATACCTAATCTTTTCAAATTAACCTATTTGATGCAGATATATATTTTCTTCAGAAGGTGTCTTACCAATTTTTCTATAAAAGAGGAATGTTATCATTAGCCAGAATAAATCAACATTCTGAAATTCTAAAAATGTATGGTCTTTTTGTGTTCTGGGGTTTTTTTGCCTTTGACAATTGAAGGCATAAAAAAATTAATATTTGCACAACTATGTAAAGAAAGTATGAATAAAAATTACCAGGGTAAAACTCAGTACACTATACAGTAAATTATGTATACGTTATATATGACAATTATTAATTGTATAATGACAATTTCCTTTTAAGAAATGTGTTAAGGGGAAACAAAGCAACCTAATTCATAAGAAGGGAGAAACTGCTTCTTTGTAGAGAAGAGAAATATGTATAAGACTGAGCTGTAAACTCGCCTTCAAGAAGATAGACTTGAGGAAATGCTTTCACCTCCCTTACACCAAATCTTCACTTAGCCAACATATTTCTCAGTTCCCTTTCTCTAGTCCAACTTTATTTATATGGAATTGGGCTGAGCGTAAGTCACAAAGGAGGGAGATACTTCTATTTTGTTTTCTGTTTTCTTCTTGAGAAGATCCACAAATGTAAAAAATTAATGAAAATAATACTACTAATATTAACAGTGATAAAAACTATATGGGTAAGTATAAATGAAACTACAATAAATGAAGTTAGTATTTGTATTTGGGAATTTTCATAATAGTTTATATAGCATCAGATGCAGAGAGTGCAAAGATATACTCCTATCTCAAAGCAAGGAAGAAGATACTGCCTAGTGAACTAAAAGCAGTTAACTGGCTCCATTTTCACTGTTATGATTCACCCTGAACTTACGTCTTCGCTTTTATTACTGTGAAAAATAAAGACCAAAAAAAAAAAAAATATATATATATAAACAATAGTTATAATGTCCCACTACTCTAACATATAATTAAAGGATCTCTGCTGTTTTGGAACCCTTGGCACACAGGGTCAACAAGGCATTTTATTCTTCATTAGAACTCCTATGGAAAGCAAAAATATCTTTCCTGGCTTGAATAGCTTTTTGGCCATACTTTCTGTTAGGACAGCCTGCAATTATAATGCATTCATCTCTCATCAGCACCAATCATTATACTCTAAAGGAATTACTGTGGAGCATTTCAAGAAACTCAGTCAAAAGGTCAAACTGGAGAGAGAGGCTGATTTGATGGGCAGAGAGACTGGTAAGGTTTTGTTGGCTGTCAAAAACTGGAGAAGAAAAGGTTTACTTATCTGTGGATGTCTGGAATTTTAGGGAGCATTGAACTAAAAACCAGATTTCCTTTTGGGCTTACCTTATGTTGAGAGGGTTGCAGTTTTTTTATCATAAAAGAATTTAGCAAAAATCACCTAATTTAAGTGAAATAGTTAAATAATATTTTTGAGTAGAGTCAGAAAAGGCTACATAGATGTAAGGTTAATTTCTGTCTTCATGTGCAGCAAATATTAACATGCTTTGCAGGTAAGAAACAGGACTTTTTACTTGTTATATCAACACATTATTTATCTAAAAATTAAAATACCATCTCAAATACTCTTGTCATCTTGATTTTTTAAAATAAAATAAAATAAATTTTTATCTAAGAGGTTGAACAGCTAATTTTAACTTCTTTCTGCGAGCACATCATGAACTTGAAAACCTTCTTCATCCTATTATGCTTTTTAAAAAAAATGGTGTGCATATTTAATTTCACTTAACAAATACCCACGGGTTTTTTAATGAGCAGTAGCAGGGTAATTGAAGGTTATTTTCACTTAGAATTTTTATACATATATATGTGGATTTTAATTAGTTAAGTAAAGAGGGAAGGCAGTTGTCAAACTAGAGTCAGG
This sequence comes from Toxostoma redivivum, assembly GCA_013397375.1. Taxonomy (NCBI): domain Eukaryota; kingdom Metazoa; phylum Chordata; class Aves; order Passeriformes; family Mimidae; genus Toxostoma; species Toxostoma redivivum. Next base: position 174,115 of record VXBI01009992.1, read on the forward strand.
GAACCAACCCTTAGGATTCCTTCATGAAAATATTCTTGATATGGAGTGGAAAATAGGAGCACAGACAGACCCATTAGTATAACAATGAGGGGAAAAAATGTACCTGCATAGCTGTGTAAGATGCTGTAACTCCAACAGTGTTATCCAAACATCTCAATGTGTCAGCAAGTTAAAAAGATAAAAGAAAAAGAGAAAACTTGTTGGCTGCACATAATGTGGCAGCTTTTCTTAACTGCAGTAATTGTGAATATAGGTTTGTCTGGAAAATCGTTAGAAAGATAAGATGTATTAATTAAAGTTTAAAGATCAAAGATGATGGGTATTGATAAGAAAGTGGTAATTATTTGGACAGCATGAAGCAATAAGAAGTTCTCAGAATGGTGGTAGTGAATTTAATAGTGGTGGAAATGTGATAAAAAATACTGGAAGAGGACCCCACAGACAAAAAAAATATTTCTGATGAAGATTGTGGGACAAGAGGGAAATAATGTTCCCCCTCTCTAAGTTGACAATGATGAAAAGAACACTTGAAATGATAAAAAATAGAAACTTAGTTGAGTTTTCTATATTGGAATTGTATGCATTGGATGTAAATAGTAACATTTCAGAGTATAATTGCAAGTAGTTGAGAAAAAAAATTGGACTCAAAATATACTAGATATTTCAAATATGCACTAGAAAATATGATGTTTTAGGCAAAATTTCCATAAATTCAGAGAAAAAATTATATCGACCTCATAGCAGAGAGGCACAAAGAATGGAATATTTCAAGGCTTCAGCCAGAGGCTTCTCTAGTTGATCAGCCAAGATGGGACTAGAGGCATGGGCATGTTTCCTTTTCTTGGAACTCCTAACCTCTGTTATGCTGATTACAGCAAATGTCAGCTCCTGTGAGAGCCATCATTAGGCAGGTGAGTTTTGAAGGGCAGCATTGACTCCCCGCTAGCACTTTCCAAATGACAGATCAGTAAACTGGGGTGTTGTAATGAGGACAAGCACTGCCCATTCCTTTTCAATTCCCGACCTTTTCATTATCCACCATGAATTTGTAAATGTGCTGATCTCGGCTGAAAATTGACTCGATAGCATCTAGAGAAATGAACATCAGACAGTCTTTATAAAGCCTTCTGATCCTTCTCAGGGTGAGAAACCAAATGTAGCCTCCAGCTACTAGAGATTTTACTACACATTATAACTCTCATTTGCTATTTGTGATTCATTGGGATTTGGCTTTTGCTGGTTGCCATACCAGGAGGATGAATTAGCAACACCTGACTTAGGTACACAGTAGAATTCAAGGTTTAGATCTAAATCTTAGTCTGGCCTGCAGTTCACCTCTTCCTGTCCCTATGTGAACAAGTAAGTAAAATGCTCATAAATTGCATCTGGGAAAGTCATAACTTTCTGACTCCCATTTTCTTTCACTCAATAAGGCAGTGTTACAAAGCAGGTGTCACATATGGTGAATTCAGGCAGTTGATTTTTCATTTCATTTATTATGGTGCATGGCTATGTTCACATACATGTTCACAAATGTAATAAATAGACATTTGCTTCCCTACTATGTGAGCAACAGTCAAATCTCAAAGTTTCACAAGAAACAGATAAAAATATCATGGCAGAGGAGTGTATTTAAAACTTTATTTTCCTGTGTTGTATCTCTCATCTCTATTAGGATGAATACAAAGGCTATGACCCTCCACCTTTCATATGTTTGATTCACAAAAAAAGTATAATGGGGAAGGATGAATAATATAAAAATTTAAATTAATAACTTAGTAAAAAAATAGAATATTTTTTGTTGAATACTATTTCTCATAATTCCACAGGTAGCATGAGAATTTTTGAAATATTTGTATCTACAGAAGATAGGAAACTTTCATTAGTTTTAGCTTTTAAGGATAAATTTTTTCTGCTTTATGAGAAAAGAGTTGGTAGCTGGTCAACAAAGTTGACAATAACAAGAATCATGTGAGAATGAGAGTGTTTAACTGTGTTTGACTCAGTTTTAAAACAAGAAAATGGCATAATTAACTGATGCCACACTGGGGCCAGAAAGGGGTATCATTGTGCATGTCAGATTCTGCAGTCAAGAACCCTGTTGTTTTGCAGATATTTTACATTCTTGATGGCCAAGAATGGGGTGATAGGATACATGTGATGTTATTCACAAATATATATGGTTATGACCATTTTCTCTTACATCTTATATGCTGTAATAAAAACAACTATACACAGCTGTACCAGATCAGCTATGTTTTATCACCTCATATTCTGCTTTAATAGGGTGTTTTCAAGTTTTATTAAAGTTCTACAGTTATAACAATCTCATTGAAAATAAATTCAAAAAGTTTGACTCAGTGAGTTCATTTAATAAAGCCTAAGTTATATGTACTATATAAAGGTGAGCACACACAAATGTCATGATGAGTGTCTTGCCTGTCAATCAAGCCAGTGTTCTTTGCTGCAGATGTGTTGCATCTCTATTGCATCTGAAAAGGTGAATTCCATTGCTCACGTGAATTGATAGGACTGACAGGACAACATCTGTTCTACTGATAAACAGCTGTATGAAATACAACACATACCTTTATTTTTTTATTACTAATTGCAGAGTAATAGTCTTCATTGATTTCATATTGTTTTTTTTTTTAATGCAGTGATTAAACAGAGATTTCTGAAATATGACATGTCCTCAAAAGAAATCAAGTCTATTCTAGAAGTACATTAAGAGCATTGTTTTCTTTCCCACTCAGTGTATTTTGTTTTCTTTTTTCTTTTTTTTTCTTCCTAATTTTGCATGACTGTTGAATTATTTTCCAATATTCTGTTCTGTGGTACCTCAGAGTAGCCATCCTGCAGCTCTTGATTGACAGTTACTGAATTTTCAGACCCAATGATACATCTGCTCTGTCACCATCTGTTGTCACAGTAAGGATTTGATCAGGATCATTTTGAAGGAAAATCTCTGGAATAAAGCTTCTATTGTTAAGTGATTATAGAAACACACAGGGGAAGCAGAATTCTTGCTGTTAAATTAAGCAGAAGTGCACAATAGGGTGTAAATTGTGTTGAGCTAATTCCCTGCCATTGTCAGCCATATATGGCACTCAGCATGGATTATTGCTGCATAACATACCCTTGAAAGGCTTATGTTGCTTATTGATACTTTATTGAACTTTCTGTAAAATAAACTGAATCTATCTATCTATCTATCTATGTATCTATATCAAAAAGTTTCTGTGGTTGACATGAAATGTTTTTCCCTGAGCAGTTTCTGTAATTATTTTGGATGCTTCTGAGGCAGTCTGTTATAAAAACTATGCTTCCTGTGGCCAATAAAAGACTTTCCTTCCTTTTACATCGTAGTCTAGAATAGCTTTTGAACTTCAGGGCATACAAAATTTTAGAAGGGAAATATACACTGTAGATTATTAAAGATTTTAGGCTGAGGAAACCATGTTGACTTTTGAGAGGAAGGTCAGAGAGCTTCCTGAAGCTAGTCGATTACCTGATGAGCTGGATAACACTCATGTTGTGAGTCACTTGATGCAGTTGTTGGACAGCAATGCTTCTGTCCTAGGGCTGTATACCTTATAGCTCATGAGAGGATGGAAGTAATTTGGACACCTGCTGGAAATTTAGATGATACAAAAGAGTGATTAGATCAAGTTCTTATTTAAATCTCAAAATATAAGTCTCAAGCTGTGCATTAAATCATTTCTGCATGTCCAGCAAATTCAATTTTGCCTTAAGTAGAATTTCATCCTCATTTACATATTTTTCTCATTTATTTTCTTGTATTTTTTTCTAGTACTAACTCATTAGTGTTACAAGTATTACTTTTTTTCCCCTTATCTGCAGTCTTAATATCTCTCCCTGAAAATTCTTTTCAGTAATGATAGCTTTTCCTGACCAAATTCAATGACCAGATCTGTGCTGGCTGTGTGTTCATACTTTAGTCAATAAAAAGGTGAATATACTGTATCTTCACTAAAGGTTTAAATAGGTGAAAAAAATCGGTAGAAATGTTTAGAAATGTGTTTAGAACACCCTCCGTTCTAAATGCCTTTCCTTCTAAATGCTCCATTGTAGACCTTTCAAAGTGAGTGAAATAAACAGACAGGTACCACAGCTACACAATGAATTGATAAATAAATAAAAAAAAAATATTACTTACTTTTGGGTATGGGAAGAAGAGTTACTAGTTATTGTACATTAGTGCTCTAAACAAATAAGCAGATAAATATATAAATAAATACATGTGTATTAAAAAATTAGGGTTTTTGGATGATAGCTATGGCTTAAACATATTTCACTGGTAAGTGGACAGCCTGATCTACTACTTAATCTTGAGATTAAGGTACTCTAATCAGATCCTTCACCTTGTTTGTACACTGGTATGAGTTCAGGCTCTTTTTGATCCCACAAGTCTTGTGTGTCTTTCTGTGCAGTACCATAGCTTCAACAAGAGTCATATACCTCACCTTTTGGGTTGGTGGTTAGGTTAGAAGATGAAAGATACAGGCCTGACACACTGACTTTGTGAGCACCATAATTTCTAGGTTACAATCATATGGGCTTTCCCTTCAGCTGCTACCTTTTGCAGTAGGGTGATCTTAACATCTTAATAAAACTTGATCCTGTCTGAATGCATCCTGAGGTGTTCTGAATCAGAATGCCCTAGCAGATGTAATCAAATGAATAATTGCTTCCTGTTTTGTCATAACAGTATGACATGAACAAATACTTGTTCTCCCCAGAAGCATAATCCTGTATCTACAATGAGATCAGACAGTGAGAAACCACTGAGTTTAAATAACAATCAAAGACATCACTTTTATTGTGTCATTTTACCCATCTTCTATTTTTATGCGTGACATGACTAAATCCCACTTTAAGTGTCTAAACATATTTGGATCTGATATATTGCCATTTACCCAAGAAATGAGATATGTAACATTAATAAGACAGTGGAAGGGATGCCTGCAATTTCAAAGACAGATCTTCTGCAGGAGTTGGATATTTATGATATCTAAGACTGAAAACAAGTAGCAAATATTAAACCAAGAAAGGACCTTTTATTTTATTAGAATGAATGTTTACGTCTTTTCCATATATCTTTTTGTTGGATGGGATAGCCACTATCCAATCAGGCTAACAAAGCTGGAGGACAGGAAGCAACTTTCAGCATTGTTGATTGGAAATAGATGCCTTAATGATGCATATGCCATGTAGAAGTTCCTGAGAAGCGGTAACAAAGAGAAAATAAGAAAAAGTAGGAAACAGAGTCACCATCTTGAGCCTGTCTGAGTTCAAGAAGTGTTTGGACAATGCTGTCAGGTTCATGATGGATGCTATTCTTAGGAGTGTTCTGTGCAGGGCCAGAAGTACTTGATGATCCTGGTGGGTCCTTTCCAACTCAGCATATTCTATTATAGCTACAAAATAAATAAGTTTTTCTTCTCTTTTTCCTTTCTTTTTCTTACTTTTTTTCCCAGTTGTACTTAGAAAGATTAAGTAGAGGAAACTTTTTTTTTTCCTCTAGCCTCACCTTAAATAAGGAATTGCTAATATCTGTAGCTTACCGGATATGAATTTGTTCTGTCTGGTCAGATTGTAATGCTCATTGGAGGCTGAGGCTAGACATAAAAATGTTGCAATGCTTTATTGCAATGTCTCTTTTATTGCATCAAGTGAGTGCAAAAGTTCCCAGGAATAACATTAATTTTAGTAAACTAGAAGGAAGGTGTTCAGTAAGCTTCTACTCACATTATTCCTTGGCGAATTGTATCATCTAAACAGATTAATTGGAATCAATGAAGCATATACTTTAACTATAGATTTTCTATTGGAGGAGCATATGGGACTCAAAAAAGCATAAATAGAGTATATTTAATTACAGTTTACTTCAAGAGGAGAAGTGAATAACATTTCATTTTTCTCATTACTTTACATCTGTGCTGGTGTTTTGTGCTTCAAATCATAGTTTCTGATAGGAAAAATATTTATTATTTTGAACTTCTATGAACAGTGGTTAAACAGAACTCTGTGGAATGCAGATGGTTATTTGTAATTTCTCTCTCATCACAATAATAGTCTATGAGACCAGTGACAGAGTTGCTACTTGAATTTCAGAAAGAAGTTGATGTATGCAATAGTACAAAGCAATTGACAATTTATGGGCTACCTACAAATGAAGAAAGAACACTGAGAAGTGTTAATCACTGAAAGTGTGTGAAGAGAAACTGTAAAAAATGTTTTAAAATGTAGCTATTTGCAAATGCAGAAACATTCCCTAGAAATATGTGATATTACATCACTTTTTTTTCTTTTCAAAGAGTTATATGTCCTGGTAAGGAGACAGTGTTCACTGATCAATATCTATTATATGTTTAGCATATTAGAAAATATTTGCTTTCAATCTTAGTATTTTTGGAAGCAAAACTTAGTAAGTCTGTCATATTTTATGAAACAGCAAATAGAGATTTAACATTGTCAGGTCAAAAAAAAAACTATACTCAAGAGCTGAAAACTGACAAAATTATTTGGTTTTTTTTTTTAAGAAGAAATATTTTCGTGTTGGAATATCTCTCAGCAATGCTGGGTTGGGAAAAATAACCAGAACCAAGCAAGTCTACTTATGTAGAACATGCAGATCTGAAAGTCTGAGGAGTTGTAAATAGGAAGGCAATAGGACTGGGCTTCTTGCTCTAAAACAGGTCTCCACCTTGATGGCTCTGGTAGTGACTAAATGCTGAGTGAGCAGAGTCACCCAAGCCAAGTCAAGAGTAGCCACAAAGTCCAGCAGGATCAAGATACAGTAGTGTGCAGTTTCTAGCTGCCTTCTGCAAATATACATCCAGAAGTCCTGCTGCTTCCCATTATTTGTTTAAGTGCCTACTGTTTGTAGTACTTGCTTAGTAGAAGCAATAGTCACTCATCACTCCAACCTATTGCTCCCACGCGCCTGCCCTGATGGCAGTAGGTGGAATAATGCAGCCGCCTCTGCTTCCCCTCCTGCTGGAGTAGGCTGCTGTTCAAAACCATACCCAGACAGTGGGAAAGAAGAGGAACTGATCCTATTATGCAAATAGCATCCAGACCTCTGAGACTGCAAAAAAAGGCTTGAAAGAAAAGATGCTCTCTGTGAGATGTGTGACTTCTGGCTAAATATTAATTATGAGTTTACATCCATCAATTGTTAAATAATGTTCCTGCAGGTCACTGTTTGCGCTTCACAGGGCCTTGAGTTATTTCACCAGGATCTCTTCTTCAATCAGACCGATGGCACCCTCAGAGGAGTTTTTTGTTATCTTTCTGTGGGTGAAGGAGCTTGCTTGTTCCTCAGTAGAACTCTGTGGATAAAGAGCCTCAACATCTTACACTGACATTTGGGCTTCATTCAGGATGCAATCTTAATTTTATGGGTTGCATCCCTCCATTTCTCATGATAGTGGGACACTGTGATTTAAAAAAACAAAAAAAACTGCATGAGTGGAAGAAAGCTCTGATACTGCAAAATGAGTCTTACTTGGTACCTTTTGAAGACTGAGATTTTCCAATGAAACTGAAAAATTAATGGAAATGCTGAGATGCTAGAAACAAATCAACTAATGACAGGCATCAACCCACTGTCAAACAATAAGAGCAACATGAGTTCAGTAACTGTTATGAACACAACTACCTTCTTGCCACAGGTTATTGGCATATGACCAGCTATAGATTCCTCAGGATAGCCTAGGTTCAATCTAAACACCAGAAAAATTAAAACTGTCTGTATTACAACAAAACCAAAAACCCATCTTGTTAATAAACAAGATATGGAGAGAAGCATGAAAATAATGAATATCATACTGAATATCATGTTCTTCATCTATTCATCCCTTAAGATTTTTTTTTAGCTTCTGAAGGGGGTATTTTAGCAGTAGTTATCCTCTACCTTGCCTCGCTCTTTCAGAATGGGGCTGCATTCTGGTTCTTTCTCAACACATTTATATTTTAATACCACTGTTTGCAAATTGATGTTTAAAGTCATTCTGGAGTAGCTTAATTTTTCCTTTTTTCTTCATAAGCCAAGAAGAATTTTATTTATTTTAAGAATGTGTAAGAATGCAAGTTATATATCATTACTTTTGTCCTTTACTAGCAACTTTATTCTTGTCTCATCTGATTTCTCACCTCCTTTTTCCCTTCCTCTTCAATCTGTATAGGATATCAGAGTCCTTCACAAACCTTTCCTCCTCCTGTTTACAATTGAGAAGGAGTGATAAGAAACATCTTTCATTGCTTGTTGTGAGCTATGGTCAATCTCAAGGGTACTTTACCTTCAAGCAATCTGTACTAAAAGTTCCTTTACAGAGTGTATTTTAAGGATGAAATCTCCAGTGAGAAACTTGATACGCTCTGAAAATTAGGGTAGATAAAAAGTGGGGACTTCTAGAAAATCCTAGGCAGTTACAGATGGATTATGAAATGTGAACTACCACATATGGTTTGTATATAATAATGAAATAATGTGGAACTATAATAAAAACAATGCTGAAGCTGTTTTACTAAGAGCAGTAAGCCAACACTACTTTAAAACAGATTCCAAGACAGATATGGCTGCTTTGAGATCACAGAATAATTTATATTGGATGAGTTTTTGTGGGTCATCTGGTCAGAGTCCTCAGAGAATGGCCTACATAAATCAGACTGCTCTGGACTTTCCCCCATCAGATTATGACTGTCTTTAAGGATGGGATTTCATAGAATCTCTCACCAAGAGAAGTGATTGAGTATTTAGAAAATACTAAAAGGCATCAGTTGTGTTTGCTACTTAATTTCTTTGCTGTAGTGCTACAAAACAGATGTAGTGAGTAAATCTCTTCTTCTAGATCTATCAAAGTACCTACTCTGAATTTCAACTGCAGAGTATTTATTTGTTTTCATAAAAACAGGTTATTTTCAGGCTTTTCTGAAAGTTCAAATTCTGAAATCAGGCGAAAGAGAAAAGCAGTGATCCATAACATTATATCTATTCAGCTGTAGTGGAAGATCTTTGGGACCATTTTTTTTTAAATACAGGTTTTATCTGCGCAACTGTTTTTTTGTTTCTTTTTTTTTTTTTTCAAAAGTAGTCTTCATTTCTTTTATAAATATATTTGAAACACGTTTTGAGTTAAAGGAAGATAAGTGTATAAGTGTTGTCTGATTTTTTTCTAATAAAAAAGAATTACTTCTGTTATCTATATATGTTAAATTTATGGATTAATTTACAGCTTCTTATTACATTATATGATTTGAACTGGAGTTTTACTGCGTTGTTCTTTTCTTATAAATAATTATTATCATTTTTCTATTTAGAAATTAAGCTTAATCAGACCTATTGTTTAATGATCTTGAAAACTGTGAGATCGTTAAAAAAAGATTATTTGCTATAACTAATAAGAGACAAAATTACCTTAGGGAGTATTCTTTATTGATTTGATTAAAATTTTGTACCACCTATTGGGCTTTTTTTTCCTTGTCAGTAGCTGGCAATGGTAACATTGATTCTCCAAAGACATTGTGCAGGTGCAGCAAAATTTCTCATCTACAGGTTTCCATATTCTGTAGGAGAGCTGTGTGGCCTTCAGTTTTTTCTGACTAACTCTCCACTAGAAAGGCTTCATTATTATTTCCCTTTTCTACTGAACTTTGCTTCTATATACTGATTGCTGGATATATAATGACTAGGAAATTAAATAAAATAAGAAAATTCAAAAACTAACTTTGCTTAAAAGAGACAGCTGTCCCATTAACAGTTGTAAATACTTATTATGTCATATCTAACAGTGCCATGCATCACTTACCATCATGTTTCTGATTGCAGCAGCCATTAATCACTGAAGGATTCTATGATATTGTTGGTTTTTAATTGACTCTAATAATTGCTTTATTATCTGCATTTCTGTTAGGATGAAACTTGGGTTCAGGTAATGGTTTACTTTGTTGTAATAGTGCAGTCCTTCCCTTGGTGCTGTGAGTTCTTAGAAATTAACAACTTTTCCTGAAGCTGCATAAATTGTTCTTTCATTACAAAAAGTTTACCTATCCACCAGCTGACCTTTCCTAGACCTTCATTCTCACAGCAAAATTGTGTTGCTGGTAAGGGAAAAAAATGTAACCCATATCTACTTCTTCAGTCACACTATTCTTATTCAAAATATTTCATTAACTGAGCATGGATTATGAAACCTGAAAAAACGTTAATTTATGCAGAAATCCAATTGTACTTTTAAAAATAAAAATTCATGTCTTGTGGACTCTTTTCTTTTTTCAGTCACATGCATTGAGTACTTGAAAGAATTTTTGAGTTTCTAAAAGGCAATGCTGGTCTAAAACGTTTCAATTTTTTGAGATTTTATTTATTTTTATTATTCTGGGAGTTTATAAGTAGTAATTGTACTCTCTGAGAGACCTGAGAAAGTCTTATGGACAGTTTCAGCTTGCAGAAATCTTTTTATTTTGGTAATCAGATAGGAATGAACATAATTGTTCCTCAGTAGAAAAAGAAGTTTTGCAAGCATTAATAACTATTTTCATCAGTTGCAATTTAAATTATTGAGAATGAAAATAAAAACAAGTACCCATTAATAGCTTTATTCTATTGAATATTGATGTTGATTCCATGAAGTATTTAAATAAAGTATTTTAAATCTAAAAAGGCTTTTATATTCTTACATATATATGTGAACTACTAGTTTTCAAGCTTTGTTCTCACAAAGGTATAAAAATATTTCTAAGTCAGATATAGTGACGTCATTGATATCGAAAAAGAGATTTCTCTCAGGTATGTTTATTGTGCTGTGCAAACAGCAACAGCAGAGACTTTAAAGACAACTTTAAGTATGTATTGATTATTTATTTGCAGGTTTATTCTGGCTGTATGAGCATTTTGAAGTGTAAGCATCTAATTCTATAGAAATGTAATTCTGATGTTATGCAAAATCAAAATATTTATTACCAAAATTAATTTCAAACAACCTATTCCCCATCATCTGTATTTTATGTATACTCAGTAATTTGGGATTCTTCCATGTGTATTGTTCCCATCTCCTCTGGGCTGAGTTCAGTAAGCTCAGGATGTGAGCAAGGCAGCTGCATGAGCAGTATCATCTCACAGAGATCAGAGCCTAAATTGCACTAGTCCTGTCCAAGTTCTGCTTACCAGTCTTTTTCATAGAAACAGAAAATCAAAAAATCATCTGTAACCGGTCATTGAAGTCTAATTGAAAGGTACTCCTGGGGCAAGTTAAGAATGTTATTAAATGTTTCTGTAAATATTTCACTTGCCCTGGTACTTAAGAAAAATAAATATGTCAGTTGTTTGCTCAGTGGCACTATCAAAAATCTGAAAGACACTGTTTGGTGACTTGTAATATTCTGATCTTTTTCTTCATTCAGCATCTTTCAGTAGTCTACCCTGAGGTGAAAAAGATGCATGTGATATGTTGTTCATCAAAAGGGAGAGGTCATGCCCTCCAGCTTGATTATTTCAAATAATTTTGTTTGACCTATTTTTATTTTAGGGCATGAAAAATGCATGCTGTGTACATTTAGAAAAAAATGCTATTAATCAAAAGATAGTCTTAAACCCAGTGAAGCTACTCGGCTTGAAAATAAATGATGTTTACTTTCTTTTCACCTGAGTGCTGAGCTTGCTCTATTGCACTGTTATCTATTTTAAACTCTGAAAAGCCCCAGAAATTTTTATCCTGGATTAAAATTTGCAGCCTTTCTTATGCCTGTTCCTAAATTCAGTAGGTGAAAAATGAACAGGTAGGAATTCAAATACGGCCATATATCCAAGTTGATTTTTTTTCCCAGAAAATAAAGCAGAACCCTACTGGTTGCAGTTATACAACAGTAAAAGGAGGGGGAATGATAATAGTCTGAGATGTAGTAATTATTTTAGTCAGGAAATGTGTGAGACCTGCACATTTTCAAAGTGTTTGCTGAGAGCTGCCCTGTTGAGAGTATCAGTTAAGATCTGAAGCCTCTCGGTTTAGCTGTAAAATGCCTCTGATGTCATCAGGACTGAATCTCCAGTGGTAAACCTGGCAATCAAATGAACCTGCTCAGGGATATGCTAAATTGCTCAGAAGGTGAGTTATGTGGTGGGTAGATAAGAGAAGTCTACAAGAAGGAGAAGGGCCAGTCAAGTGAGGAAGGCAGATTACTTTAGATAACACAAGATTTTTTTTTTCCATCATCTATCTACCATACCTATTTAGGAGGAAAATGCTTAATGCTATATAAAATGCACACATCCCTTGTTCATTTGAGGGAGTTTTCCACATTCCAGCTAACTACTCTAGTTTTTGTTTTTTTTTGTTTTTTTTTTACTTGCACAGTCAATATTCCGGAAGACGGACTAGCGTGAGCTATTTTTGTACTGATTACTACTCATAATTTCACACAGACTCGCAAAAATGATATAGATGGGTATCTAATACTGCAGTTTGCATCCAAATCCATCTTTGTAATAACAGCTGCATAAGGTCTTTCTTGGAAAAAGTCTGTGCTTTCTAAATGCTAATCACCTCTATTAAAATTAACAAATTCAAATTGTAATGAATTTTAAATACACGTAATTGTGCATTGACTTGAATAATTTAAGAGAGGCAAAAAATCCTGACTTCTAATGTTGACATTTTGACAAAGGCACACAGTTGCCCAATTAAGGTTCAAATTGACTTTCTCGTTAGAAGAATTTATTTCAATAAACAGCTACTTAGAAGTCTTAAATAAGTAAAATAAGGGCTTTGAAATAAGCTGTGACTATTAACATGTAGCACTGGGTGAAAAACCAAATGTGTGCGACAAAATGTTTCTCTGGATTAGTAGGTTATAACAAGAAGAAGAAACCTGGAAAAGCAACACATCGTTCTTTACCTGGTTGGAAAACTATCTTGTAACCACACGTAGGCATCATTTTTCAATCCTGTGGAGGGAGTGATGACGTGCAGCAGTCAATGTAGTCCTGATTTCTAGCAAGATCCAATACATCTCATTGGGAATGTGCTAAATTTTGTCATGGGATGCTGTTGGTGTAACATAAATTGTCATGCTGGTTTTTCAAACAGCACTGTTAATTTTGGACAGAACTCTATGGAGGTCCAGGCAAGTTTTGTTATTGCAAACATCTGTCTTTTCTCTGTTGCTGCTAAGATGTTGTTTGCTAAGAAAGCAAACATACTTTGTTTTCAGTCTTTGATACCAGTTTTCATTTATCTGGATTGTAAGCGAAAAGTCATCTTCCATAGTTTAAGAAGTATTTTCTGTTTTCTCTGACACTATTTACTTTAAGACCTGATAATATTTCCTCAATTTCTGTGTGATCATTTCAAAAATAGAACAAGACTAAACCAAATGGAAAACCTATACTCAGCCTTGGTCTGGTAGCAAGATCACAGTGTGAGTTCTTAAAAAGAAAATTAAGCTGTGAGATACGATACATGAGCAATCTTAAGATGGAATAATCTATTTGTCGTCGAATGGTTCAAAAATATGAAGGCAATCTTTGTCGGTGATAACTCTAAAGTTTTAGTGGATTTTTTTAAATGTGAAAGATAAAAAATAATACACAGGAATTTAAAAAAAAAAAAAAACTATGGAAAGATTAGAAGGCTTTTCACAAACTCGAAAAATAGGATAGGAGACATTTTGACTGCATTTACAATAGGGCAAATTTTTTCTAGCATTCATTCAATATTTTGTGTGATTAGTTCTTCTGTTGACTTTGAAAAATTGTGTTAGTCAGCATAAAAATCCTAAGCCTTTTCTGAAACCAAATCCTAAGCAGAACTGGTTTTGCCTATGATTGCTTTATGACCACCCTTTTTCTTCCATTTTTGCCCACATTTCAAGTGTGGTTTTTATTGGTTTTCTGCTAACAATTGACTATAGTGAATTTTTAGACTATACAGAATATTATTTTTACAAACACAGAGAAAGTTATATTAAAACCAGGGTAGAGAGCATTATCTGAGTTTCTCATTCCTCATTACTTACTCTCTGTGTTGTCTGACATAGTTATTTGTCTTCTGATTCCATGTTCATCCTGTTGCCCTACAGCACAGTTCCACATAATGTAAGTATGAGTATCAGACTTGCAAGATAAAAAGCTGCCAGTGCATCTATTCTGATCTTTGAATTGCCTCATTTTTGTGATGTCATATACATATTACATTTAATTTTGGGGAAATTTTCTTTTATTTTTGTCTTACTATTCTTCATAAAACATAATGAAATCTGTGTAAAAACTCTGAAAAAGTCTCTCTGATATTCAAGTCTATTTAACCCATTTTTAGCAATATATTGGACTGATATAAAAAATGGCAATTTATCTTGCTTGATTAGGATGTCTGTGTGATTTAAGAATATATTAAATTACAAGATTATGGATTTTTGACTGAAGAAATTGTCCTGTTTCATTTATTATTTCAATATAGATTTTTTAAAACTGTCCATTATTCAACTCATAAACCATAATGACTTATTGAATCTTTGTTACTGAACCAGCAGCCATTAAGTTAACTAATTTGTGTAACTATTTGATTTTGAAGAATGAGCTGCTTGAGGTAAGTTAGAAACCAAGTCTGCAAAAATTATCTTTCAAATGGAATGTGAATCATAAATAACATCTGTTTTCACCACCCTTGCCATGTTCATTGATAACAATCAACAATTTTATAGGGACTCAAAAAACTTGATAAGATTAAAAACTAGCTAGATTTTTGAATTTATAAAGGAGCACACTATGCACTGTTTATTTGTGATTAACATTTATATCCATTTGTTGTGTGTCTGTGCTAAGCATTTATTTTCAGAAATTAAGTTTCATAATCTCATGAAATCCCATATGTGCCAAGTCCAGCTACAGCTACACTGAGATATGGTCCAAAACTCTCAGTCATATATCATATTCATCCAATATTTCAGCTCATACATATGCATGAACTATTAATTTGTTAAGTTACAATCCCTTTCCAATAAATAAGTTTCTCTAAGTTTTTATAGGTCAAAGCTTTTTTAGAAGTCAGAACGTTTCCCAGTTACAGAAATGTTTCAAAAGTGTCATCTGTTTTACCTCAGAAGTGAACATTTTCAACAGTTTCTTACCTTCATTGTATAAAAAAAATGCAATATTTTATTTAATTTCACACATTTAGTATGTTTAGATAAACTGAGATCACATTACGAACTTGAAATTATCATAGTTCTTGGAGTTATCTGTTAAAATAAGTAGCAAGTATTTGTTTTGACTTTTTTTCCAGAATATAGCCTGTACTATTTTAATCCATGTATGTGGATATACACATGCACTCGAACAAATTTGTAAATGTTCCTAATTATAATCATACAGTCTTTGCTTGACAGTCTTCTCTATGTTGAATAGTAGGTATTGAGTCTGAAGAGAAATGCTTTTCTGTTTGTAAAACTTTTGGTACAGCAGGTTGTCTGGAAAATCAGTCTAATTTTTCCTCATGATCTACAGAGGCAAGGAGAAATATTTAAGGGAGCAATTGCCTTAAATTTCATGGCTACTTTAGTATTGAGTCAATCAAATGTGGAATATCAATACATCTGCACAGCATGAGTGACTGTATCCTGTTATTGTGATGAATAGTAGATGTAGAAATATGAAAGAGAAAAACACCAAGAAGGGATTACATACTGTGTTACAATGGTATTAAATATCATCAGGCAAGATGATATCTTACTGTGTGTCCAATTTTTATGAAACAAATCAAGATTAAACCAGATGAATTCAATTGAATTAATTTTGAAGCATAGCTGTCTCAATTCCTATGTCTCAATTCCTAAAAATTAGAGATCATACATTTTCTTTCAGTTATACATGGAAAAATGTGCCAAACTGCTGCACATAGTAGTACAGTTTGTTTATATTTATATATCTCTTCTGTGTAACCCACCTCAGTCACTGAGATCTAGAGGCTGCAGTAAAGTCAGAGGGATGAGGATCCTATTTATGGATAGCATATGAGACAGCAGAAATGAGAGAAATTTGAATAAATATTGAATTGAAATAATTCAAAACTTCTCTTTACCAGTCAGTTTTTTTGTTTGGTTGTTTTTTTTCCTTCTGAATAGTTCTTCATTCAGGAATGAATGAGGTTTCAGAGAACATGGCTTTTTTAATTGTTATTGCATAACAATACAGCGTTAGCACCCTTTTTGATGGTTCAATATTGTGGTACAGATCTGTCTTCTTTTTGACTTTTATAAACTTATTTAGTCATCAAGCGAGCAGATACTTCAACACATGTTCTTCATTGAACCTGAGACTATATGACAGTTTTAGTGTTTGATATTGACAAAATAATTAAGTCTTGAGGTGTCACTGTAGTATGAAAAAAATGGAGCTTCTCCCTGTCTCTGTTTATAGACCATAAAATATCTAATAAACTGTGACAGACTAGTAGTGTTGATTTCATACAAGGGATTTTGAAAAAGCTAATAAGTTCCTGTGTGTTATGATAAAAAAATACAACCTCCCTTGCCTCTCCAAGAAAAAAATAAAAAAGAGAGAAAGAAAAACAATAGATCCACTATTTATTTTAATGTATATTCTATGAAGAAAAGTTGCTAAAAATTCTCTGTCCAAAAGTAAAGATATAAACTAGAGTAATTTTTTTTTTTCAAAAAGCACACAACATTCAAAATCTGGGAGGATAAAACATGCGGTACAAACATTCATTTTAGGAACATTCATACCATTGGTGCACTTACAAACTTGTTGACTTTTTTACCTTTTCCTTACATAATTATTACCATTTTCCTTACTTGATTATTACTGACATTTAAGACAGAGAATGTCCCATACCTTCTTTTTTAGTGTAGAAATAATTTTCACAGAGGCATTTAAAAATAGCTCTATCCAATTAGCAGCACTGTATGAAATATGGGTTGAGCTATTTCCATGGCAGTAGTGTACCCAAGCACACTGGAAACTGCATTTTATTACTAATGGCACAGTTATAAATCAAATGTTCCATGATGTGTCTACTCCCTGTTCAGTAGTTCTACAGAAGTTGGCATAGTGGTGACTCATGTTCTTCTATTCTCTAAGGATTTGATATTAAATAACTCCAACTTAAGAGCATAGGTAGGAAACTACATCCTAAAGTGAGTTGAAATAAGTTCTAGTTCAACATCTGTGTCAGAAAATCTGCAGGTAGTGGTAAGGGTCTACAGCGTTCTGGTTACTTCTTAGCTGTAGATGAAGTCTGTTCAAAATAGTGAATGAAAACAGTTTGCTAATCTCCTATTTCTAAGCAAAAATGTTCAAAGCTCCTACACAGAGATTTTCAGAGAGTAAAAAAAATAATTTATATTAATTGGAAATGAAATTTGTAAGATTATATTGTTCAACACATAACTGTGAACTTACATGTGGAGTCTGTATCTGTGTTGCTGTGTAGTACCAGTTTGCTTGACTTATGATTCCTGACGTATGGTTCCTTACACTCCACTTGCATTAAATTTCACTGACATGATCAGTCAGGAAATACGTAGAATACACCTTGAACATCCCTGGAGTATGTGGTTTAGGTTTTTTGTTGTTACTAGTACAATAAGTATTTCTTCTCATGTTTTTTGCGTTGTCCTAACAGGCATCCTTTATAAAAACTGCCAATGTACATTATTGTGTCTGGGGTTCAAAGTTTGCAGTTAAATTTGAAAGACATCAGTTTATTCACGTGAAATACTTGCAACACAAGAAATTTTCTGAGAAATTGTCAACACTGCTGATTTTTTTGTCAGATAGTCTACATGGGCTGGACAGAAGAACGGGAACAAGACTCCCTTCAGGACCGAATGTACACACCAAAGTTTCTAGCACTGAGGGGATCTTCCCTGTATAAATTTATAGCACCTCCAGTAAGTATGTTTCTCATGCTTAGTGGGAATAAATGTTATTAAATAAAATAATGCCACGTAATGTGTATAAGTCTTTCCCAATGAGGTGTCACTCATTGGGCTAGCAGAACTGCAACTAACAGTATTGAAAAGTTCCAGGGTGTGTGGTATAGAAGTGATAGAAAACAGCTCTTCATCAGATGATTGGGTATCTAGAAAGAATTTATTTTCCCCCACTTAAATGAACAATTTGAGTTGGGGAAAATTAATTTTACAAAAATAAAAGAGAAATCTGGTCATGTTAAAAAGAAGCTTTTAATTTTCCTTTGGCAGACAGCAAGATGCTTAGATTTAAACTGAACAATCCTTCTAGTGAAAGTGCAGAGATTGGGGGAAATATCCAAGCTTTTTACATGCTGTGGAGATAGCAATATGTCTCTGTTTAGATTCCATCCTGAATGTAAATTTTTGCTGCTTGAGAGCACCCAAAAGGAAGGTAGAGAATCAAATGAAATTGTTTAAGTTAAATATCTTAATTAGAATCTCTCTGGGTGCAACTGGGAACACTGGGCAAAATTTTAGTGCTCGTCTTATACTCAACAATTTACTTTCACAGTCTTATGGTACATCAAAGCTGCAGTAAAGATCCTCTAGCTAACTTTTAAGCCAGTTGCTAAGGAGACAGTAGCAGTCCCATACCTGCAGCAGGAACAGTCATGTGGATTAATTTTTCCTGTTTATTGGGTGACCTTTCTGAGTGCTGCTAAACCCCGTGTTTGTCAGATCCAGACTGTAGCTCCTTCCTGCCTGAAACAGAATCATAGAATAGTTTGGGTTGAAAGAGAGCTTTAAAGGTCATATAAAAGTCCAATCTCCCTACAACAAGCAACTTCAACTGGAGCAGGTTCCTCAGTCTTTCTAAACTGGTCTTGAATGTTTTCAGAGATGGGGCATCTACCACCTCTTGAGGCAATCTCTTCCTGAGGTAGTTCAAAGCCATCTTGCAAATCTTTAGATTGATCATCACTAACTCTTGGTGTTCATTGAGCAAAAGGTTCAAAAACATGTGAATGTTTTTAAATGGGAATGGGGAATGGAAGTAAGTATGAACTGCAAACTTCATGTGTTCAGTGTTTGTAGACTAGTTCATGGGTGTGGGGTTTTGGCTCTCTCAGGTCTATTAATGGGTGCTTGGCTTTTTTTGGTGGATATTTTTCAAGATCAGATTAAAATGTCAGATTATGCTAACAAGCACCTTAATTCAAAACCAACTCTCCTGTCTTTGCCAGACCTACTTGAGAATTTGCTGTCTGTCAAGTGAAACCAACTCCATTCTGGATGCTAGAATCAATGATGAGAAATCCACTTCAATACAAAAGAGGAAGATTTTTTTTTAAGAACTGTGGAAGAGACCACTAGCCTCTTTACTAAAGAATCATAAATTTATAGGAACAATATACTTGTAGGGGTCTGATGAGGGGTGATTAATGGGTGTGAAAGGAACATGTTCATATGAAGGATCTGATGTGAGTAAGGAAAATTTTGGCAAGCTGCTGTTGTGTAAGACAAGAAATCCATCCTCAAGTTTTTATAGCTCTTGTTTCAGCTCAGCTGCAAGCACAAAATGAATTTGTATTGCCAGATTCTAGTTCCTAGTCTAAAGGACAAAAACTGTTCAAACACAGAGAAAAATATTTTCTCTTCATGGAGGAGGAGGGAAGCAGAATGATAAGCATGCTTTTTTTAGGATAGAGAAAGAGTTCCTACAGAGCTGCCCTAAAGACATAGAGTCATAGAATGTTTGGGTTAGAAGGGACCTTAAAGATCATCCAGTTCCAACATTTAATGTGTATAATAATAATAATAATAATAATAATAATGTGTATAATAATAAACTTATAAATCCTATTTTCTATATGCAAACTTATGCTGATACAGTTATGTTTGCTATTCTGCAGGTTTGTCTCTTCTAGGGATTAGAAAATATTGTGAACAAAGTTTCAGTCATGGTTTCAGAGCTTCTTTTTAGGGGATGTATAAAGTGTAGTTAAAATAAAAGCAGTTTTAATAGTATGTGCAGTATAAACTACTTGGACAAAGTTGTTTTCTGAGGAGAGATGTCCTGCAAACTTTCTTAACCAGAAAAGCAAACAAAAGTATTTCCCCAGTCTCTACCAAACTCTAAGACATTAGGGAAGCATGTGTTTAAAAGATGTCTATCAACTGCCTCCCCCTGCCTTTTTTAAAATCTCTTTGATCAATAGAATTTCTACTTCCCGTGCTCAGATAATGGAGAAATCCTGGTGTTTCTTACTTGCATTTTGAAATTTTTAAAGAAAATTACTTTTTTTGCTATTTTTTCTCTATTATTTTCTGGTACATTTCCTTCTTTAGAATTATTAATTATGTCCAGTCTGGTGACTGTCAATTTCTTCCAATATATCATTGGAAATTTACTTGAGAAAGATCCGCTAACACCCTTTCTTTTGCTACTCAATATTTTAAATTCACACATTAAAAGTGAAAGTGCAATAATTTCTATGGTTGTCTTAATTCTACAATTGCCTTTGCTTTGCACATATCTTTATACAGAAAGAGTTTTGGTTTGACCTGAAAAGAAGTCCCTTTACAGGTACAAACAAAAGTAGGAAACCAGGGGAGAAGGGGGAGCTCTTATATTTTCTCCCAGTATGGAGCCTATCATAAATTTTTAAACATAGCTCCAAATGACTCTGTGCTTCAGGAGCAATAATAACGACTTTTCCTCATGGCCCAATATGACTTCATCTGGAGAGATTGGGTGTTGTAGGCTCACTGGGGCTGTAGCAAGACTCTTCTCCCCATGTTTCTGTTCATGGTGAAAAATTTATCTTTTTGTCCATAGGAGAAAGAGTAGTTTTGTGGTTTAATATCCACAGTTCAATAAGATAGTGAAGATTGTATTTGACAATGACTGCAAATAAAGAAAATTCTAATAGAAGAGGAGCTATAACACTGTGCTTCTAAACTTTTCATTCCTGCCTGTGATTTCCTTCAAGGACTTTCCATTACTGTAATGTTTATAACTAAAAATTAGTTAGGGATAGAATTTTCTCAGAAAACATCAAAATAATTTTGATCTATTAATGATTATTTTTTCTTTACATAAGAAATAAATTGATCTCATATAATATTTTGTTCTTTTGGCTCTGGAAACTATTAAATATTTTTCAAAAAGTTCATCTTGAATCTTGTAGAAGCAGTAATGTAGGTTTTCATCAACCTCTTCATTGTGCCTAACAAATTTAATGATACAGCTGTCTTCCTTTGGATATGGGTCACTGTCCAAAGTGTCTTACCATTAAGATGATTATTCTTTCATTTATAACCTCAATTTCATTTTATATTGTTTCTTCTTCTGTATTTTGAGACTTTTAATATTTTCCTGTTTTCTGCTTGCATTTTTCTTGGAAATTTTATACATTCTTCTGATATTGCCTTAACTCTTCCCTTACTGAATACATTCAACTATCCCTTTCTGTCTCATTTAAGTCTTAACACCCATCCTTCCATGACTTAATTTAATTTTCTTATATATGCATTTTTCTGAGCAAAACTGTTGCCTGAAATGAATACATTTAAAAACAGTTGTGAAATCCCAAAACAGAGAGGAAATAAAAAAAAAGACTTCTTCAAATCTTAGTTTGTTAGAATTTTGGAGTAGATAAATCTTGGTAAGAAAGAAAGTGAATGTTTGCCTGTGTTATTTCATGCTTTTTCCCTCCCTCGGATTTGAAGGTGTGTGGGGTAAGTGTTTGTGACATTGCAAGATTGGAGACTGGTTTTATGGATTTGCAAATACTCTAGGTGATTGGGAGCAAATAGTGGCATGCAGTTACAAGGAGCAAAGTGGTGAGAAACATGTTTTCTAATAGACAGGGCCCTGGCTCTGTGAGATGAATTCAAGGGCTGTATCCTCTCAGGATCTCCCTGCAACCACTGCAAGTTCCCAGGGGAAGCAGCATCATTTTGCATAGAGCAGGCTGCATGCAAAGGAGCTGCATTGGCAGGGTGGGGAGGACATCTCCTAAGCATTGCCTGGATGGAACAGTCTGGTCTCTGCTAGTTGGTGCTTTGAGGCAGTGCTTGGTCTTTCTGAATATATTTTAATCAATGCAAACAGTTTAGGGTTTTTTTGTTGTTAATAAACTTAGTTCTTCAAACCAACAACAATAACTTCATTTCTTTTTCTGTTTATTTTGTGTTGTTTGTTTTTTAAAGGTCACAACCTGGGATTGGACACGAGCTGAGAAAACATTTTCAGTTTATGAGATAATGTGCAAAATCCTCAAGGTATGATAAGAAAGTACAAAATAAATTGCCATTTTGACAGACAAGAACATAACACAACTACCTTGCAGAAAGAGATCTACTTTTTTCCTTTTAAATTCAAATATCAGAAGTCCTGGTGTCAGTAGATTCAGAATCAAACTAGAAGGCATGGCAAAATTGGAAATAAACTGATTTTGACTAGAAAACTCCCTTATTTCTCCATGATGCTGTATGGGGTTTACAGATTCATTTTAATGTCACATTTAACTTAGAACCCAAAGAAACAGTGATCAGTTTGGTTGTTTTCAAATATGTTGGTGGAAATAATAGCAGCTGCAATGTATGGTTTCACTAGGACTGAGATCAGTCTTTAAAATATGCAATACCATTCAGAAAATTTTTGTCTTATTTTTTCCATTTTCTTCCATCTGCTTGAAGTGTAATAAATGAGAAGAGATAATGATGCACATTTAGAAAGTTAAAATTATGAGTAGCAAATTAAATAAGACAATTATTGTACATTGCTTTAATTTTTAATTCTGAGTTCAATCAGAATTATTTGATCTGTTCTTTTCTTCATTTTAAAAGCAGTGACAAACAGATGCTCAAAATTTCTCAAATTAAAATAAAGAGATGCCTTTTTATATTCATGTGAAGAGCTTTCTGGTTTATGTTGGTTTGGGAGAGTTTGGGGTCCAAATTATGTAAAAGGTAGTTTTAACATTTCTGTACTTTTATCTAAGTAGAGGAAGACTAGTATCAACAAGAAATATGAAAATACCATATTTTTAAAGTGTTTCCCACTGGGAAGACATTTTGCTGACATAAATGATACATTTCTTAAGTTTTGTTGGTCACATAGGTGCACTATATTGTCCTTAGGGAGGAAGATTAAAGTTGGAATGGTTCAATAAAATTCAGAAACTTTTTACATTTGAGGCTTCAAAAGAAAAAGAAAACAGCAACAAATTTATAGTCTGAAAAACTCCTCTTTGCTAGCAATCTGAACAGAGAAATGCAAAGTTTTCTTTTACCTTTGTGTTGGCTGTGAGGTCTGGAGTCTTCATCAAGGAGTAGAACATCCCAAATGCAGAACATCCCATCACTGTGGTGTGTCCTTCAATTACTGAGTGTGTGCAAATATTGGCTCCTTAGAAGTGCTCATTAGGAAGAGGAGTAACAGGACAAGTTATTCACTCAGTGAAGGCATTGCCCTGAGCATGTAAATGAGCAATGCTCTAAGAACGCAGTCAAGCTTTGAAAGAGTTGAAAAATACCACTTCTTACGTGCACTTTTTTTCCCAATTCCCTTTGGTAACTTCTGATTGCTTCAGGCCTTGGACTTAATACAATAAGCATCAAGGTAGCACTTCTTTGTCAGACAACTAAGTGCTTTGGAGCCAGGATGACTCCTAATGACTTATCCAAAGATTTTTTTATATGCTTTGAACAGAAATTTATGGAATGTGTGCCATATAATTTTCTGTAATTGACAGGTTCTTCCTCTTTTCTTTTAGTAATTTGGCTTTGTTGATGCTCTTCTTAACTCATTTGCAATTTTTAGACGTTTTTCCTTCCCTCCCCTTTGTTCTGTGTCCCCTATTCTTGTATATCAATATATTGGTTTTTTTTGTTGTTGTTGTGGGTTTTTGTTTGTTTGTTTGTTTGTTTATTTTTTGGGTTTGTTTTTGGTTTTTTTGGGGGGTTGTGGTTTTTTGTTTGTTTGTTTGTTTTGTTTTTGTTTTGTTTTGTTTTTGTTTGGTTGGTTTTTTTTTTGTTTTTTTCATTTCTCAGCCATGTAGCAGAAGTTTTACAGCCAAGGAGACAGTCCACAAAGCAGTAAAACCTAAACCAGTGCCTTCCTGGTACTGTTGTGTGGAAGCACAGAAAAGAGTACAAATATGCTAGCGGTTTTTTTGATCATCCACCCCTCAAAACTGTCTGGGAATAGTTGTAGATCTTCCAGTCTCAGTCTATATTAACAGAGAAGCAACTCCAGCATAAGTAATATAAGAATATAATTTATGTGTTTCTTTATCACTTTATTCATATTCAGTTATTCATTTATTTTCTGTAAATATGGTATGGCTTATAAAATGCTGACATTTTTAAGCAGGTTCTTTAGCTGACAAATACCTGTAAATAATAAAACTAGAAGTAGAAAAATCATTGCAATGGAATTGCAGCTTCTGACATTGGAGCATTAATCTTCACCATATTCTAGTTTTCTACAGAAGGTGCTATAGAACTTAACTATGGTTTCACTAAATATAAAAGCAAATAAAACCAAGAAAAATAACTTCCCATTATGCTATTACATTGAACATCTGTAGAAACTCAAGGTTTTGTTCAGATTTTATGCCAGCATCTTAAAAGTCTCCATTTAAGCAATGAGTGTTTTTTAGACCAGAGGCCACATTAAAAAAAAAAAAAAA
>VXBI01009992.1:198839-237207 GCA_013397375.1 Toxostoma redivivum
AAAAGAGTTATTCTGGGGTTTTGTGATCACCTTCAAATTTCTTGTCTTCTGTAGTACCTCAAATGCTACTTTTGCTATAAATCTATTTGACTTGGAGAATGACACAGCTTTTCTGGTTAATATTCACTTCAAGTAGTAGGACTTGGAAGTAGGCTGTGCTAACTTTTGTATGAGCTCAGGAGTTAGAAGTAGTGCTTTAGAGTTATCACATCATTTACTAAGCAAAGTGTATCTGTATTACATGGCTTGCTTCCACTTGAATGAGATATTTTAAAAAAAATTATCCATATTTAGACTTGCATTCATTAGGATGCAGCTGTCATCCAAGGTAGCTAGTATTTTCTCCTGTGTATACTGTCAATTTCAATAACTGTCCCTCACACCACAGGGACAGGACTTAACATGTTTGTAAGCATTTTTTCTCCATTTTCCACTCCTTAATTGTGACTAAAATTCTGATGAACTTCATAAGAACAGTCTGGATTAGAGACACTTACTATCCTAAGTTTGTCTATTTAAATAGAATTTTTTGTAAATTGAGATTTCTCTAAGTTTCTCTTCATGACAAGCACTACAGCAGAGAATATGAACTCCCAGGTCCTACTGAATGCATATTAATATTTTAATGTTTCAGGATGAGAGAATAATTCCCCTCCTGGTAACAGCAAAAGTATTAAATAGTAAATAAATATTAATGTCTACACACAATATTTTGTTTATTACAAAGTCCTTAACTGATTTAATCTTCAGAAAGAATATATAGTCCAAAGATGTTAAAAAAAAAACCAAAACTTGGCTGCCACCACTACCAATGTTTTCTTTATATTTACTTGCATGTGTTTAGTGTTCTTTTTCCTCTAGTAACCATTCCAAAGACTGATTCCTTTCACAAATGATATAGAAGACTGGGATGCCATTTTCAATTGTCACTTTTGCCTTAGTCTCAAGCAGCTAAAAGGCAGGATATTCACCTTATTCAGAGATGTCAGAGATTATCATGTGGTTTATAGCTAGTGGATTCATATTTATAATGCTCTAAAATCACTATTTTTGTTGTAATTATGTACTTTTTTCTTTTATTTTGTGGATCAGATTACAAAGAAAAGGAAGAGGAAGCAAGACATTAAGCCTCTATTCTAATTTGATTAGGACCTTCTAAATAACCAGGAAGACCCTTAAAATTTGAAGCATAAAAATACACTTTAAAAAGCAGTCTCTTCACTGTATGAAAAAAAGCTTTATTGACAGAAACTCAGCAAAAGATCATCAATCCCCTGATTCAGTATTTACAATTTTATATAGTAAAAAAATGTAAAAGAAAAAAAAACAAACAACTTCATAACCACTTTCATACACTACTAACAATAATGTAATATAAAAAAAAGATTAAAAGATTCTGTATAAAATTTACAAGCTTTTTATTTACCAAATAAAAATACATATCACATAAATATTATGCTCTTCATTGTCAAGATTGTGGGGATGAAATGATAATTTTGACATGAAATCTAGCTAAAACAGGCTAAGTACAAAAATCACATTTTAATTTAATTGGTTTAAATTATTAATTGTGAAATAATGGCAAACAGCAGTGGGCTATGTTTGATGCAAAAGGAGCATTTATGGAGATGCAAATAACTTAAGACCTGGGGGCATAAATGCATAAATTGGTAAGCAAATTAAATAATTTATTAAAAATTCAATAGGTCTGTTGTTTAAGGGGTGGAAGCAGAAAGAAAACAAGGCACTGAAGAACTCTTTAAAAATAGACAGGTAAAAAGGAAGCAAGTAGAAATCGAAGTCAGACAAGTTAAAATGGCGAAGAAGGTAGGAACTGTAAAAGCTGTGGTGATTGTCAGTGAAAGGTACCAATATGAAGTTAATATCATTTAAACCACTTTTTATTTTTTTTAAATCACAAGTTTATTCAGACTAATGTTAATGAGACAGTGACACTAGCATGTGGATCTGTGATTCGTGTTAAGAAATCTGTCAGGCAAGATAATGTAATGATACCCCTTTTGACATTAAAATGCACCTATGAGTCATTTTCAATAGAATTGCTGGAAGAATTTGCTATCAATAAATATTTCTAATTTATTCTCCCATTATTCTTTTCCTTTATTTTGGGGAGTAAAGTCCCATTAACAGCCAACTAATTTAAATGTCGCTATTGAACAATATTCAGTATTCCAGAAAAGCAGGTAATTCTATCACAAACTTCAGAAAGGAAGGTGGCTTTATCCTGTTCAGTATTGCTAATCTGATTTAACTGTATATGTCTTTTTAGTATCTCTTGGCACACAGTTTTAATGTGTGTTTTGAGATTGCGTGCATTTTTAAGTGTGTATAATTTAATGAAATTTAAATATCTTCAATAAATTTGTAAATCGTTTAAATATTTAAACTATTTTTTCTGTATAGGGGTAGAAAATTTTGTTAAATTTTCAGGTAAATTATGAAGAATAACATAAGAAATTTCACTTCTCTGTCCTTTTTGATTCAGTTACTTATGTTCTTCAGCTCATCCAAATATCTCCCTTAAACTGTGAGAAAACACTTTCTATAATTCAGTCACCTGCCTCCTGTCTTTAGTGTCATACGAAAATATTTGGAGACTCACAGTTAGAGCATGATTTATTGACCATAAAACAGGAAACATATTCAAGTGTCAGATCAGCTCTGAAATGAAAGTTGGGGGTAACTGTGGAAGGCAGTCTATGCTGGCAACATGTCAGGGTAGTGAATCATTGGTGTTTATAGTTAGTACCATTCACATCAGTGCAGCTATGATATTCTTGCTATATTAGTCAGGACCAACTTGGTGTCTCAGAAGACTTGTGATTCCTTCCATATTTTAGCTGTTAGTATGTGTAAAATCCTCAAATGTAGTTATGTTAATTTTTCCCACTTAAATTGCCTGTAATTATGCTGTCCATTTTCAGTAAGTCAAGTGTGGGAAAAGGATGCTATAAAAAGGATGGGAAACTCCTGACAATATTAATGCATTTGGATAAATTTTAAAAATAATGCCAATAGGCACATAAAGAGGTAGAGAACATATTTTGAGGTCTATCATTCGTAGGGTTTGCTCAATGGCGAGACTTGCATTAATGTGATTCCACTAAAATACCTCACACGCAAAATGCTTAAGAGGCAGAAGTAATGAATCCCTTTTATGACTAGGTTAATGCTACATCCTAGGAATATTAGATTTTCAGCCAAGGTTTAGCCAGTTCTTGGAAAGAACACTAAACTGTTGAGTTTTTCAGATGAAAAGAAATGAAGTAATTTTCGGTCTTTGGTTTGCTTTCTGTCCTACATTTAATAGTATCTAATGTTTCCACAGAAAAGAGGATCTGTTTCTCCTCTAAATAGAATTACAGTTGTCTTGTAAGATAAGAAAAATAGTAATAGTCATAAATGTCTCCATGTTCACTAGCATCAAGGCTAACACTAACCTGGATTCAGTTAGGCCATAAAGAAAACTTCTGTGCTGAAGTAGAGCTCCTGACAAGGCCACTGGATTTCCACCACTGGATCCTTTTAAGTGTTAGCTGATGTGTAGGTGCTCCTACCATGCATAGAGGTAGGCATCAGATGGCTGCACATCTGGCCAGATCATACATGTTTTCTGTGATTCTGTATGAGATTTCATTTCTCCTCAACATGTACATAGTTATACAAGCCCTAATTCATGTTAATCTGGAAAACTTTAATGGGCCCTGTATGTTAAAGGTGCTGATGTTGCTGTAACTCTGCAGCACCGTGTCTTTTCTGAAAGCAAAGAGGCAGTGTTATTATGTGCATGACAACTATCACTGTATAAAGGCTTGTTCATTTTTTGTTTGGTTCAGAAAGGAAGGACAAACAATATCTGAAATGTAAACTTATTAAATAAGACTTTTCATGTTTCCCTTTAACTTTAGAGAGGTTTCTTCTGTTTTATTAACTCCCCCCATCCCCCCCACCACCTTTTTCTGACATTTCTTATGCAATATTAATATAAACTGTCACCTTTTGGGTGAAAAATAAATGACTTGTGTTGGACTGGGGCTGCCAATCTCAGAGTCTGATCCTTCTTCCTGGAAGAAATAACAAGATAAACACACAGAGGAAAACAAAAAGAATAACAAATACAGAAAATAAATTTTTAAACGACTTCTGCAACCTCTCTGTTTCAGAAATTGCTTTTCGTTGCCTGTCTAGTTATGAGACTGACAGTGCTGTTGCAACATCCTTGAAAAGCAAAGCCAAATTAACTTTTAACATAAGCCAAAGGCGAGGTGTGAAATATGTAAGGATACTTGGGAAAGACAAGCATATGTCCTAAATTCAGGATACTTGAGATTTATCTGCAGCCTGAGAAGTTTCCCTCCATTGACTTAATCTAATCAGAGCATTTCTAAACATTGGAGTGATTCAGCATTGTATTAACTAATATACTCTGACTCTTCAATTTTAGCAGATTTTTGTGTAACGTTTTTCTCTAATTTATTAATTTTCTCTTATTTTATGGTCACGGACAGTAATTATTTGAGTTTTTGCCTATATTTCTGGCTATCACAATACTTACATTTAGCTTGATATGCTGCAGTTTTATTGCACAAAGAATTTGCGACTCTAGGCGTTCATGCAACAGTGATAATTTTGTATTTTTCACTGGAGCTGTGTCCCAATCCTTTTACGAAATAAATTGTTCCTGTCTTAGAGGCAACTATTCAAAACTTCATTTGGTACATTCTGTTCTCAGTGGAGATCTAAATGTTGAATACTTTCAACAGCCAGAGCCAGCAGTGAAACCAGAAATATTAATTTCCTAAAAAAATCTTTATCTTTTTTTTTTTTTTGTGATAGGACCTTTTTTACACATTTGCTTATATAAATTTTCTGTCATACTGATATTCAACACAAATGCTTTGCACTGTGCTACTCTAATGTACTCTGTCCTTGACATAATTTATTGACAAGCTATTAGAGTAAGGAATTCTGTCCAAGAAAGAAAGGAAGCTAAATAAGAAAGAGTATGTAGTCAAGTGAGTAATTCTTTTATATAATTAATAAATAATCAGTTTGGTGGGCAATTTTCCAAATTTTTATTAAATCCTGTTTAATTATTCTCATTACAATGTTTGTGCCCTTCATGAGGAAGATCTTTTCCTGCCTTTAAAACAAATACATCTAAAGCTGGGGGAAAAAAACCAAAGACAAAAACTGACAAAAATGAGAATGAAAAGAACTTTTCTTCCATGTAATTTTTTTGTCCACTTCTACTGTTGAGTTGGGTGCTTTTTCTCTTACTGAAGAAGTGCACAGACACTTTAAGGAAACAGAGTATCCTGTTCTCACCATGGCCAGTAGGATAACAACTCCTAACAGCTGAAAATATAGGGAAGGTTCTCTTCCTATACACCATGAGGATACAGCATGTTCAGAATAAAATCTTCAAAATGGTAACGGTCATATTTTTCCTAGAACAACTAAGTTTTTTTGATAATCTTTTCTTCCCATGGCTATACCTGTATCAGCCTTTGCTAGTCCAAAGAACAGAAGTCCCAGAGCAGCCCAAAAAGCAGATTTGGGGGCTGATGCTTCTCTTTTTCTTTCTTTCTTTTTAACTGGGACAATCCTATTTAATTCCTTTTTCTAATTTATTATACAGAACTGATTTAGCTGTTTTAACTATAATATAAAATACAACATTATCCCCAGCAGACAACTAACATGGGAAAAAAAATCAGCTGCAATTGTTTAAATTTGAGAAACTCCTTCTAAAAAGGGTCAGAATGAAAAGATAGGATTACTCTTTAACATTGCTATCTATTATTATATTTACTCTCACGGGATCTGTTCTTAAACTTAATTTCCAGCAAATAATGTCTCAAAGTTTGGAGAGGTAAAAAGCCTTAGTAACTCTCCTAGGAGATGATCAGCACATTTTTTAGTATCTGTTTGTAATTATACTCATATTTGATTTCTCTGTAACAGAAACTCACCACTAATGCCTCTCCAGAAAGTATTAGAATATTTATTTCCTCAAAAGATTAGTCGTTTTATGAACATTTTGAAAATTTTCCTCATATGGCAAAAAAATAAACAAGTTTCTCAGTAATTTCATTAAGAAATAGACACAATTATGGCACTGACTCAGAGGAAACCTGTTCTCAGACTCTTCCTCTGATTCAGATGAGGGTCTTCAAGACTGTCTTTTAATCGGGCAGACTAGGAAATTAATTTTCCTATCCAAGCAGAATAAGCAAGAGGTTCAAGCTTACTGCTGAACCTAATGGAATACAGGGAATGAGCCTTTCTATTTCTCTCCAGCCATCAGACAGATCTTTCTAATGGAAATTTAATTGAAAGCAAAATTTATCCTGCAATTATAAACAGTTTTCCCCTTGAGTAAATATACTTTTTGTAAAATCTGAACATCATAATGTATTTTGTCCAGTTTCAGTTTGGCTGCAGTTCTGTATGTACTTAAATATGTATATATCTGAAATTTCAACTTTTTTTTACACATCTTAACAATAAAATTCAGAAGGGTCCAAATTAGATGAGCTATGAACAAACACATGCCTGCATGGATATTCTTTATTTGTTACTTGAGTAATGAGGATATGCTGGAGAAGCTGTATCTTTTTTTCAATCTGGACTGAATCTGTTCCCTGCTGCCTGTAAATGCTATTAGAACCATCACCATAGCAACTAATGGTGATGCTCAAGCAAAGTGTTCCCAAAATTCCAGCTGAAGAAATAGATCATTATATGCCCTTAAAAAGAAGGATGTATGTTTATGTAGGCAGAACTGATAGGTGAAAGGAGACACAAACAGTAAAACAATCAGGACACTGATGCCAGCAAGTGTAAAGGCATGATGTGATTCATTTTTACAGTTGCTTTGGAGTTCTTGTATGAGAAAATGCTTTTTATCTTCAGAGAATTTAGGTGCTTTTTGAATCTTGATTATGAAAGGACAGATTTCTTTTGGCAGAACTGTCTAAACTAGTCAACAAAGAAAACAGGTTTTGTTTGTTATCTCATTTATTTTGAAGAACTGTTGTAATTAATATGAGAGACATACTTACCTCATTTTAAGCTGAAATGTAATTTTCTTGAAGGTCAAAGTCTATTTTATCTATGTAGGATGGTTTTGAACATCTTACATGAATTGTTTATGTCAAAAACTGCTTGCCAGTGTCACTAACATTTACAGTTCCATGGCAAAATATATATGCCACTCTGTATATTACATGTAACTTCATAGGTTAATCAGACTTCCAGAAAATTGTTGAGCACCTCCTGGGTAAAAGTCATGCCATGAGCATGAAAGTGTCAAATATAGCTTTGTTTTCTGTTGCAGAGGGCTTTATAGAATAGAAGAGCTCAACTCTCATTGGCCATCACAAAAGGTGAGGGCCTCATGCATCTTAGCAGATTAAAATAATAGCCAAAATATGAGTACTTAATGCACTCATCATACTTAAAATGAAAAGACACAAGTAATCAAAAAGCAGTAGTGCTGCCTCTGGAAAAACTAGCCTTTCAAAAGAGAAGAGGTTAGCCCTGCAGAAGAGAAGGCAAAGTCAACTATTTAGTGATAAAGAAGCATTTTGCCTTAATTTGGAAGGACCTGCCTAATGAGCCATACTTAGTTCCCATGGACAAATTTATTACTCTCACTTAACATGGATATCATTATTAATTAGGCAAGCAGGAGTCATACTGTCTTGTCAGCAGAGATGCTGGATAACCCTGAAGCTGGGTGTAAGCCAATGTCTTTTGTCACAGCCCATCCTTCAGCAGGACTACATTCCCTCTAGTGAGAATTAGTATACTGCTAAAAGTTTTGTGTTTCTCTTAAGACAGTTTCATTAATTCACAAGAACATTAGGGGCAAACAGTGCAACTAATCATTATCAGTATGAAAGGGTTCTTTAAAAATCAACATGAAATTGGCTCATTTTGATCATTGACTAGTAGGTGCATATAATAATACAGGGTAATAGCAGATGCTTAAATGGGTAGAACGACATTTATATTTTAGTTGAAGCAGTGGTTTGGTAAATGTTAGTTAAGGAAGATTCCTGCTTCATCCAGGCTTGGTTTTGACACTCCTGACAAGTTTTTTTTAAAAAAATCTGCAGACTTTTGGACAATTTCCAGTTGGATTTCTTAAAATAAATAAACAAACAAACAAATAAATAATTAAAAGGTGCTTTAAATTCCTGCCTTTATAATAATATTTGGATAGTTATCTTTTAGCTTTGCCTACATATTGTTTTGTCCAGTTATCTATTGTAGAAATTATTGCTTTCTATAAACCTAGAATGCAGATTTTTAATGCTTGAAAAGAAATGCAAAACTAAAGAAAGATTGTACAGAAAAAGCAGAAAAAGTTGCAGAAGTACTAAAGGGAACCTTGCACATAACTGTTTTTACAAGTAGCATGGAATACTGCTAATAAGGAAAGGAATATTTCATATGTATGTTAGCAATTTTAGAAAAACTAGAATACATAATTTAAATGTATTTGACTTAAATTTCTCTTATCATGGACCTAACTGTAGATGTTGTTATCAAAATCACAAGTATATATATTAGAACTATTAACAAATTATTTGGTTAAATTATATGTGGAGAGATGTTGAATTTTGTTTTCATTCTGAATAGGAACGTCACAGAATGTAAATTCCAAAAATAAATGAGTCCATTATGTGTGTTGTTTGTCACAATATAATGTAGTAGTTGAAATATTCTAAACTTTTTATATACAAAACACTGAGGGGAAATACTACCTAGTACTGATTAAGTTTTTCCTAAATCAAAGCATGCTCTCATCTTCATACACAAGTAGTAAAAACTTGGATAATTATCGTAGATCCCATTTAGCTCTTTTTTCATCATCAGGTTTGAGGTAATGCTTAGTAAAATCTAGTACAATTATTACTAGCAATGTTGATAATGAAATACCTAAGCTTTTATTTAATCACTTCAAAGCCTCCAGAGATTTTTGCATTTTTCAAAAGCTTTTTAACAGAGATCAATCTCAGTAAAACTTCTAACATTTTGTTTTTCACAGTCTACAAAATAACTCTTTCTCTTTTTCCTAGACAGCATATTCTTCTCAATAGGAGACAAAAAAAAGCCTGTAAAACTGGAAGAGTCGAAGAGTGCAATTTGAAAGCATCAAACCTTAGCTCAGATAAATAGAGATATGCTTTCTGGAACTGCATGCACTAAGCTCTGTCCCATTTGAAAAAAGGGGTTATTTACTTCAGTTATTTTAAAGCAAAATGATTTCTGTGATCCCACATAGTCATGTTTCAGAAAAGCTTTAAAAGTCTGCATTACTAATAATTACTTATTCTCTACTGTTGTCAAGAATAGGTAAAGATGAGTTCAAAATACTTTTAGTTTCTTCTGTGGCTCTGACTATGAAGAACTAAAACTTTCCCCAGGAAATACATGCACCTTACACACGAGTATTGCCACACTCCATGCTGAATTGGTCCTTTGGGCTGTGGGCCAACAGGCCCATTCCATCAGATTTAGCTCTGGAAGCACAGGGAGTTCAAGCCCCCATGTAAGATCTGTTAGACAAGAAGTGCTGTTATTTTGAAAGAATTAGCTTTCCTGCCCTAGAGGAGTGAGGGTTTTCCAGTGCTTTTGCACATCCAGAATAGAGATTGTTCAAAGAGAGAAGGCTTCAGGGTGAATTTATTGTGGCCTTTCAGTATCTAAGGAGATCCTCTATAAAAGATGGAGAGGGACTTTTTTCAAGAGCACCTAGTGACAGCACAAGGAGCAATTGCTTCAAACTGAAAGAGAATAGGTTTAGATTAGATGTTAAGAAGAAATTCTTTATTGTGGGGATAGTGAGGCACTGGAACAAGTTGCCCAGAGAAGTTATGAGTGTCCTATCCCTGGAAGTGGTCAAGGCCAGACTGGATGGGCTCTGAGTAATGTGGTCAAGAGAAAGGTTTCACTGCCCATGGCAATAAGGGGTTGGAGCTGGATGATCTTTAAGGTCCCTTCCAACCCAAGCCACTCTGTGATGCTGTGTTTTGTTGCTACACATACCCACAAGGTTAAACATTTTTCACAGTGCTGCTGCTCTTGAGTGCTTTGAGGCTGTGTGTGCAATGGAGCATAGATGTCATTAGCAACAACCTGGATATTATTAACCTCTATTTAGAATGCTGGTCAGGACACACATGAACAGAATTGACATTTCAGTGTTAGAAGAAGGGCCTCAAGTAAAAGAAAAAAAAAAGGGGGTGGGGGGGAAGTGATACCAAAAAAAGACAAAAGGTGTTTCTGATAGGACAAAGACTATTGCTTAGCTGCACCTAACTGGTTCAACGACACATCCTTGTGAATATTTGGAAGAAAAATCCGGAAGATGATTCTTATTTTTGGAAATGCTGTCTTTTAAGATCAAACATGTTCATGCTGATTTTTTTTCATACATGATTTAACACTGTAGAGATACTAAGCTTAACACTTGATGGAAGTAAGGAAGCAGATTTTTCCACAGTGACTGGTCATTTTCAAATCCTAGCAACTTTTTTTTGGTCATGGTGATTGAAAAGAGAGAATATGATGCCTTCATAGCTGATTCTTCTAGAAATTGTAAAGCAGGCTTCAACCTGAAACATTCATGAATGCATGGCATGCTGTACTGGCTCTCTTGAACAGGTCTGTCACATTTCTACTAAATGAATGGAAAGGAGAAATTAGTGCTTGCTCTCCCAGTGCCTACTTGTATACCTAAGAGTGATAGTTTCAGACAGATTCCTGTTTTGTATATTTTGCTCTCAATCAGCTTTAGGTTCCTGGTTCTCTGCCCCAGGGAGAGCTGACTTGAGCAAAGTAAGCTGCTCTTCCAGCTTGTATCAGCTGGTTGTGCTCCTCTTGGTCTATTCAAGTTGTGTATAACCAGAAGGCAATACTGTCCCGTGAGTCTCCTTTACTGAACTTAATTCTGCCCTTTGCTGTGGAGTAGCTTCATGGAAATTGCATGCAGGCTACTTATACCCAAATCTCCAGATGTATTGGCAAGGACAGCTGGTGGGCTTGTGACTTGTAGCAACTTCTCGTGATGTAGAAGGATCTAAATTAATTAAACCTGTATCCAAAAACCTGTTTTCACAAGAACAAATTACATGCCAGAATTTTAGCATAAGGCATCTTTTATATTGCATAAATAAAATTTTAAAAATAATTGAAAACATTCTAATTAATGGATTTCCTGATTAACTTGCATATTCTTTGGTTTAGTACTGATTACAAATGCTAGCAATCATTAATTATTAAATATTTATAACCTGATATACATTGTGTGAAGTTATGTTGAAAGTAAAGCCAAAAGTAATTTTCTCCTCTAGGACCAAAGCCAGCAACCTAACCATGGGCAGCCACTATAGTCTCTACCAGCAGTATCCATTTAAAGACTAATTATGTGTTGGATTTTGTAAGCGTCCAGAATATGAACTTGTTTCCTCTAGCCCCTATTAAGAAAATAGATTATATGGACTTTTCATACTTCTTAAAATAAATATATTCCTTTGGCTGACCTTCCAGAGTAGGGTATGTAAGTCAAATATGTCAGAGAAGCTGATATTTGCGTTACTTGTGTGAATAGGAAGTGGAAAACTTTCAAAGAGTGTATCTAATCTAAGAGTGTATAGCTGATAACATTTTTGAGAAGTGATTTGTTAAAATAGTTAAAGTTACTGCCTGAGATATGCTGTTCTGTACCATTCTTAATATAGGCATCCTTTTTATAATTCATCAAAATGTCAATGTTTAGACCAAACCTCTGATTTTCAGTTCCTCAGCGACTGTGATTACTCCTGTCATTTAAAATGCCATTTAAAAATGCTGGGTTTGAAGCATAAATATTTGCAATTAAAAATATTAATTGATGTATGCCAGATTATATAACTTCAGGTTTTCATCAGGACAGTGATCTACTGGACCGTCGGAAACATTGCTTCAGTGTCCAGTCTGAATCTGGAGAAGATCTTTACTTTTCTGTGGAACTAGAGTCTGACCTAACTTTATGGGAAAAAGCCTTTCAAACAGCAACTTTTTTAGAAGTTGAACGGATACAGGTGAGAACTGCCTTGGTGATCATCGTTGGGTACATTAACAAATTAGGCCCATATGAAATAATGATGTAATTTAAGAAATATTATAACCTTCTGCAGCTCTCCAGTTGTTACTCTTTTATGTAAGTAATTGTTTTTGCTGTTCCCAAACAGCTTGCAATCTAGCCTTCAGAAGAGGTCACCTGAAATACGGTCTTTGGGTTATTATGGCAATGTGATACATATTTGTTAACTGAAGTTCATGGACAGACAAGGAAAAACAATCTATGGATAAGGGACAAAATCCAGCTGTTTAGATATTCTTACTGGCTTACATGCTACCTTATTTGTTACTGAATATCACAAGAGAACCTTGCAGGAATTAAGTTGTCCTTGTGATACCAGGAATGAGAGTATACTGAATGAAGTGATTATTGGATACAAGCAAGAACAAAAATTGTACCTCAGACACATTATTCTTTCTGTGCTTATTTCTTGTCCCTTTTTATTTATTCTATTGTCAGATGACAGTGCAGAGATTGACAACATTCAAATACAGATGGCTAGTGACTTTTTACAGAAAAAATTACACATCAGAGTGTTTAAAGATAACTTCTCACATGAGCAAAAAGCCATGAATTTTTTACTTAAAAAAGGAGAAAAAAGCCACCCACCACAATTATAATTCACCTAATCCAAACTGTAATAAATATATCTGTGGTTAGAACAGCTTTAGTTGATGTTGGCAGGAGTTACACATACCTACCCGAGCCATATTTGCATATTAGTCTGTGCAAGTATTGGCTCACCCATCTGTGTCCTCCTGGGAATGTAAGCACTGGCATATTTTTATTCAGACAAACTGTTAGTTAGTTATATATTAGCCCTTTTCTGACCCGTGAACCACCACAGGCAGATGGACTGAATTGGTATATACTAATGAAGATCCAATTTGCAAAAACTACACCGCTATCAGTTTTAATGCAGAGCACCTTTGTTGCAAGAGGAGTGAGGGGAGGTTCTGCTTTTCTCTTTTAAATTCATATGTGCTTTTACCTTTATAGAAACTATTCTTATCTTTGAAGCTGTACTTGCATGCTGGAAAAACTAAGACTAGGATTTCTATGTAAAACTAGCAATAGTAATGTCCTCTGCCACTAAATATTTGAGAGTTCTTGTCTTTCTTATATAATTCACTGCAACATACTTTGTAGTAGTACTGCTATGCCATCAGTAAAAAAATATATGGCATTTTTCTTGAATGACTTCTATCTCAGAAGCCACCTCATATTTGTTCTACTTTCAGATTGATTCATACTGTAGCATTCCTGGTTTAGATTTTTCTTTTGGATTTTAGAATTACACTTTTTCAATATTGCCCTCATGTGTCTTCAAAACTATTTCCTTTATAATCTTAACCTCAGATTCATCGTAACCTTTTCACCTGTTTTTTTTTTGTTTTTTTTTTTCTGTCCTGATATTCAATGTAGTGATCAAGACCTCTGAGTAATGATTTCCTGATTGATTGATTAATTGATTGATTGATTATAGCAGATATGTGAAAGTGGACAAACATGCTTCTCATGATAGAATATTATTGTGGAACTCACACTTATTATTTCACCTTTTTTTCTTTATTTTCTCTATATTGATTTGGAAAAAATATAGAATATTTTTAATATAACTGGGTTTAGCCTCCTCATTTTTCTTTCAGCCATCCATTACTGCTTTTATCTACCAACTCACTGATGTAGATAAAATCTAGTGGTATAATTTGTTTGCAGCAAGATCTTTCATTGCCCTTTGAGAATAAAAAAGGTAACAGGTTCAAAATTAAGGCATCAACTGTACATTTTTACTAAGATTTTGGTTGATGCAATCATATTGATATGAATATTCATATTTAAAGTGAATGCTAATTCAGTAGGTTTGTCTAACAATAAAATAATACAATTTTGAAAATTTAACTTCAGTTTAAAACTACCATTTAAAATTATTCAACTGCGTTATGTACTAGGCCATAATCATGCAAATAGTAACTCTTACTATTTGCAATAGTAACTCTTACTACAGAAGGGTCCAGAATTTAACCTCCAGAAGAGGTTAA
Source organism: Toxostoma redivivum (assembly GCA_013397375.1). NCBI lineage: Eukaryota > Metazoa > Chordata > Aves > Passeriformes > Mimidae > Toxostoma > Toxostoma redivivum. The sequence continues at coordinate 213,042 of VXBI01009992.1, forward strand.
TCGGGGCAATTCTAATCTAACTCCAAAGACTATATAACAAATTCAAATATTTTTAAAATGCATTACTATAAAGTATAATGTATTCTATTTCAACCTAATTCATAACTTCTGCCAGAGGTATATGTATAACAAAAGTTGAACAGTTGGTTTTTCTTGGAAAAGAAATGTATTAGACGAGGCATAGTCATATTGATAATAATTTAGCAATAACTTGGTACAATGATGCAGTGGTATCATTTTGGTGTGTTACAGTCACTTTTTAATTAGTTTTGAAATGTAGTAGGTGATGATAATCCATTTTCATAATTACCTATTAAAAAAATAAGTTGAAATGAAAATCCTTTTTCTTTAATCTCTCAGCTCTGTTGCACAAGGAGTCTGAGACTACTATAACTTGCATAATGATGTGCAATTATATATATGACTGTCACATTCCCTTTGTGTTCCTGCTGCTTTAAGCTAATATTTTCACTGCTTCTGTCATGATTTTTTTTCTTGCTATCCTTGCTTGTATTGTGGGTGTTTGTTCTCTAATGTAAAGATTATTATGTAAGCTATTTTCTGTTGCAGTACTTTAACATATGTTTTCATTGAAGTTGAATCTGAGTTTAAAACTCTGAATTAACTCTTAGATTTATAGTTCACTTAGTTTCAGCTTCAGAGATGGCTTACATGATGTTCACAATATATTGTTCTTTCCATAATTTAAACCGTGTGTGTTGAGGGAATAGTTTCTAAGGAGCGGCTTTGAGTTGTCTCCTTCAGCCTCTGCCTGATCCATTGAATTATTGGCAAACCAAAGTTAACATTCTGCATTCTGTGGAAGAACTGCAAATGACTGTTGCAGCGTGTTCTGCTTCTTTTGGGAAGGAGATGCTTCAGTTCTGATGAGGTTTTCATGAGTTCTTGTGAGAAATCAGCAACTAAAGCCAAACATCCACAGTATATATTATTCATAGCCACTTTTAAAGTTTTAAAATGTTAAATATATAAGAAATTTTAAATTTAAATTTTAAATAAGAATTTTTAAATCATGTATCTTGATAACAATATTTGCCTTTATTTCCTCCAAATACCTGAATTAAAAGGCAACTTAAAGAAAATAAAGATGAGAAAAGTCTTACAAGTGTGAACTAGCATCTGAAAGTTCACATCCCTGCTCTGACCTGTTGTCAGAATCATGTGCAAGTAGATAGATACAACACCAGCAAAAACCTAATTAGCCAGGTGCAGTGCTGGGCTTAAGCAGAGGGAGCTGTGGCAGCTCAGCATGGAGCTGCAGTGTACACTGTAGGTTGGCCTCTGGTGTTGGGGTGGGAGGTTAGATAACTTTAGATGACAATACATATTTTAAATCTGATACACATTTTCCTTGCCAAATTTAATTTCCAGTACAGGCTTTAAATCTGTTCCAGTTCTTGAACATTTACAAATAAAAATGTTATTTGCATATTGTAAGATGTTTGCAAGATAATTCCACAAAACTGTGCATTTTTTGCTTTGCATGCAAAATTTGAAAAATTTTGCATATGTGACTTAATTAACTGTAAGTAACTGTGAAATATATTACTTTACACTTTTTTCTTCTACTAATGAGATAGTACCAAAGGCAATAGCCTCCTCTTTTTCAACACTGATTTACAATCAAATTTTAAACATTCTTAGCAGTCTTATGGTGTAGCTGATCAAAGAAAAAAAAACACTTTTATTTGTTAATATAAAAACTAGGTATGAATTTTTCAATTTTCCTTCATTGCATTTTCTGTTTAGAAGCTGCTAATGCATCTTCCAGCTTCTTGTGTTCTGAGGAATACCATCTAGAATCCAAATAGCCCACCCAAAGAATATATAAGACATGTGATTTATCTTTGATAATCAAAATGCCAAAAGTAATCATAGATTCTTTTGTAATGCAATTCATAACCCTCATTGTTCCCATGTTTGCAATTTATATTTTGATTTTGCTAACACATAATAAGTCATGGAAGTCTTTGTTCTTGTTTCATAATTTTAGTGGCTACAGCAATATTTGAAGAATATAGCTGTATTTCATTTAACCTGGAGGGTAAGATGTCTATAAAATAAGAATAATTTCTTTAAAGAATTTTACGTATTTTGTGATGAAAAAGAGAAGTCTGTCATTTTGTACCCGAAGTCAACCTTCAAGCACAGCAGTAGTTGTTATGCTGAAAAATACAAATGTCTCACAGTATGTATTAAAGTGTGATGTTATGGAAATAAGTAGAAGCATATATTTAAAACCTGTAGATTGATAAAGTCTTTCAGAATTCCAAGATTTCTCAAAGCAACCTTTGAGATATATTGGTCCACTATCTGAAGCAAAAAAAAACAACCATATTTCAGATAATTCCATTAGCAGCTAAATGATATGAAATGCTAGATTTTCCCCTGAGATTTAGGACAAGAAAAAACCACAAGTAACAGTGTACTGAAGAGATATTTTGCATATGCTTTTTTTCCCTTGAAAAGATAAAAGGAATATATTAATCTTAAAATTTGTTACTGGGTATGAAAAGCAAAAGAGGAGGTTTGAAAATAATAACATTTTCCTTTCAGAAAATGTTATTAGTAAGCCACTGAGGCAATTCTGAGACTCTTTTATTTTTTCCTTAATGGAAGCAAAGCCTGTTTTCCTATGACTTAGACAACTTTATTGCTGAGAAAAAACCCTTTGATTTGAAATTCACTGACAAAAAAAATGACATATTTGCACACAAATGACTTTTTTCTGCTAATAATTTTAAGATACATAAGCATTAGAATGAAGAGTCAGAAACTGTGATCCTAGAAAAAAAAAATTTAAATATCATCTATGGTAACTGCCTTCTCTGATTTTTCTTTACAGTGCAAGACGTATGCCTGTGTTTTAGAGAGTCATCTTATGGGACTTACCATCGACTTTAGCATGGGCTTTGTCTGTTTTGATGCTGCCACAAAGGTAAAGTTCTAAGAATTTTTTTTCCATCATACTGTTATTATTCCTCGTTATTTCTAATATTTTGAGATAAGTAGCACATCCTTAAAATGTCCTTCTCTTTGTTATAGAAACCGATCATTTTTGTCAAATCACTCATGTTTTAATCAAAATTCAGGACTGATTTCTAATTATGTGATAAGCAATATTCTGTTATGTGCTTGTTATTGAAAAGTCAATACTGATACCAACCTGAAACAAGTATCAGATCTTTATTCTTTAATTTCACATAAAAGCCCACACCAATTCAGCTTGATGGTTTGTTTTGCTGGTGTGTCCTTTGTTTTGAGATAAGATAATTTTCTTGGTTTCAGTCTCATCTGTGAGCTTGAAAATAATCTTCCATTTTCATCTCTTGTTTAATGGAAAGGAGTGTATGCTATTATAGCAATTCCACAATTCCCAGTTTATACTTCAGCTATTATTGTTCAGATGTCTGTAAAAAGATAAATCAACCATAGTCTATATGTCTCACCCATCAGCTTTTCCTGTCAGCCTTAAAAAAACTCAGTACAACTGATGAGTTTGCTTTATCAAGCAAATAGTATGGAATCAATTTCCATATTATATTATTGCACATCCAAGTCTCAGTAAAATCACTGAGACCCTGAGTATGTCCTATGTTGACATTTGCACGAATTGCTGGCAAGTCTGGAAATGTGCTCAGGCTTTAGTGCTACTACTCAACACTGCTGTTAATGGTAGAATCTTTCTTCTGAGTGGAACAGTGAAATCTTTCTTCTGAGTTCCACTTCTCTTCAATACTTATTTTCCTTTGCTGCAGCACTGCCACCACCAATTTCTGAAAATGCCCTTTTGACTCCAGAATTTGTTCCTATGCTCTATCTTAAGTCAACCTTTCCCACCTCAGTATTCCACTAATCCATACCCTTTTATTCTTCCCGCTTCATTCATTCTGTTGGTTTGCACAAAGCGATGAATTTTAAATTCACTTATGTAACCTTGCTTCTTTTTGTTAAGCAAATAGTCTTGTATAATTCATCAATGAAATGTGACTATCAGTTTAGAAGGTATTACACAAAAACATTAGTACAACAGAATTAAAATGCAGTAGCTCAGAAAGAAAAGGGAAAAAAAAAGAGATTTTCCCCCACTCTCCAATAATATTTTATATATTAAAAAACGTATAGTAAATAATATATTCTGTATATCTAACCTAAAGGCACCCTTTCAGTTTGAACCCATTACTTCTTGTATGTACTGTATTGTATGTTAGAATAAAGCATTACACCATTAATTTAAAAAAAAGATCATTGTTTTATTAGGTAATCAGGCATTAGGCAGTATGAGATTAGGATGGCAATCACATTGGAAAAGAAACAATACAGTAGAAAGCAACATAATCTATTATCAAGTGACTGCTACAATTAAAATTGTCAAACATGCCATAAAGTGAACTGTCTGAAATCTAAGTGTGTCAACCACATTTTAGTGGGTACTCAGAAAAAGCATTGCCTTGTCTCCATAATTTTATGGAAAGATGAAGATAGTAATGCTCTTAGCCAAAAATTTATTCATATATCTTTATTGTGATGATAACAAGTGTAAATTGTGTCTATGTTTTCAATGTTCTTCAACAATGTTGCTAATATCATATATACTGAAATGCAAACTAGACCTGTATTATAATTTAAGATAAAAATGTTACTTTCCATGAACTTCATGGAAAGTATGAAGTATGGAACTTATGAAGTTCATAGGAAGCAAAATCTGTTTCCAAAAAAAGATGTGGAAAAACAATGAGAAATGGAAACCATTTTTCAGGACAAAGAAAACATTAATAAAATTTTAATTAAATCATTCATAACTTAGTAATATTTACATGTGCTTTTGTGAATTAAGGGTATACAAATGTCCTAGCAAGTGTCCTATGAATTAATATACTCAGGATTAAAGAAAAAACCATTAAGTAAAATGTCATATGATTCATGAAAATGATATTTACATATAATTCTTTATAAGTTCTAGGATTTTTTACAATTTGTATTTGAAAAATCAGTACAAACTATTATCTTTTCACTTCCAATGATGGGGTATCCACAGCTCCTTGGGGCACCCTCTTCCACTGTCCCACCATGTTGATCATAACAGATTTCTTTCTTGTGTCCAACCTGAACTCTACCTTCTTCTACTTTAAAAACATTGTCCCTTGTCCTGTCACTGCAGGCCTTGGTAGAAACTCTTTCTCCTTTTTTATATTAGCCTCCTTTAAGTATTGAAAAGCAGCAATAAGATCTCCTTGGAGCCTTCTCCAGGTTCAACAGCCCCAACTCTTTCTGCCTGCCTTCATGAAAGAGATGCTCCAACCCTCTGATCATCTTAGTGGTCCTCCTCTTGTACATGTCCTCTTCTGTTATTTTGCTGCTGCTCATACCAAATTCAACCACTCATTTTTGGGTAAAGATTGACTTAAAACCATGTTTCAGAGCTCAGAGTTCAGTGTCAGATTGAACCGTTCATTCTGTATTTCTCTCAGAATAACTCAGAGAATAACCATGCAGATGCAAGATATTTTAATGAATTCACAGAAGGTCTTGGTCAAGTACCTAGAGGAGAAATCCGCTGAATATCATTAAATAACTTTTATATTCTTATTTATTTATGACATTTCCATGTTTCCCAGAACACAAAGATCTTCAAAAACAAGGTAGTTTTGGAAACAAAATAGTTTCTGAGAAGTTCTGTCTTATATTTTGTTGTTGTGGTATCTTCTGTACATCTTCAGGCAATGTTAGTCTTATATTTAATACTGTGTTCATGGTATTTTTAGTTTTATTTCTTAATTGCTAATTAATTGACTGTGAATTGTCTTTATAAGTGCATAAATACTAATAAACTGAAGTGAAGGAAGCTGTTTTTTAACTCATGATTTTAACAATTATTCAGTTATTCAAATGTTCCCAGTTATTTAAGCTATGCAACAATATTTAAATTCTTTCTTCCTCTCACATTTCAAGTAAGTGAATATACTTTGTCCACCATGCCTGACAAATTGTAGTCAAAATTTCACAGATGTTCTAACCCCCAAACTCACCCCCAGTGTTCATGAACAAGTGTATACAGGCTAATGGCTCTCATCATGTTTATGATTTCCAGACAAAAGCCTTACAACCCTGTGTAGGCTTGTTTCCTTGTTTGCTGTAATTTAATCTTTAAATAATACTTAACTATGTAAATTGAAATTAGTGGTTAAAAACTGTCATCTGTGCTAAATGTATTTCAAGGCAAACATCGTAATTAGATAAAGACATTATTTCTGTGTCTGCACAAACCTATGATAAATATGAGTACACAAAGTATTATACTGAGTTATTCAGAAAAAATCTGTACTGTGATGTGATTATAACAGCACTGGCATAAATCATAGCTGTTTCTGCTGCATATTCTCTTCTTTCTCATATTTGTTTTCTGACTGATAACTCATAGAGTCAACAGCAGTTTGTCATTTAGAGTATTTTGGTATGATGCTTTATAACAAGCCATTGTAATTTTCTGAAAGGAGAATGAACAACTTTTAAGTCTACCTGGTTAAATCAGATTATGCCAACATTTCAGAAAATGAGTTCTCAATTCAGGTAAGTAGCTTGTAAACTACCAAATAGAATTTTGGGCATGAAGTAATTTTTTCCTTCTTGTCCCTTAAAAAGTATTGTCAAGTATATTTGTGCCCTTGTTCTTCTGTACAGCTTTTCAGAGCCAAAGCTCCAGTGCAAGGTGTCATCTTTAATTAGCAATGTATGGTTTGAAAGCAAACTGTGACACATAGCCCAAGCCAACACTGGCACGTGTTTGATTATGATTATTTTTCTGATGTAGTCCTTCATTTGTGGTAGTTATTAACGTGGAGTCCAAAAGCCACCTGCCTCATCTGTTGGCATACACAGAAATGTAATTCTAATCAATAGGGAGCTTCCTCAAAGCATCTCTTCCACTGAGGACTTCTTCCAGAAAGTGTCCACCAGCTTTAACCAATTTTATTTGTTTTATTTGAAATACAGGATTTCAAATTGAATCCCCTCACTGAACTTCCCTCTTTCTTCATTGCTATGTAAAGTTAATTCAACTAATCTTTGTGAAAACCATTTAGATCTTTTATTTTCTTTTCTGTCTTAATCACATTTTTCCAGATTCTGCTTAGTTACTCCTTGCACTACAAGATGTCCTAGTATACAGCATCTACTTCAGACATAATTTTTCACTAGAGATGTTCCATATGATAAATGTTTTGTTTATTTGGTTTTAAAATAAAAAAAATAAATCTAAAAAGATGCAAAAATTTCTGTGGTAGTTCTTAGAAGTTATATGTCAAATTTTATCGTAGGTAATTTTTACAGTATTATGTATCAGTGTTTACCAGGGAAAAATATTTTCTCAAGTCCTGCCCAACATCATCCTAGCATTCATGTCCTAAATTTGTCTAACATTAGCTAGTATATAGGCATCGATGTGTTAATGAAAAATTTAACTCTTTTATGGGCAATTTCTGTTAGCTATGGACATGCATAGACATAATGATGAACATTTATAAATAATATTTACAGTCACAATAGTCACCTTAAGAATTAAGTATGGAGACTGATAGATTAAACAGAATAACAAAACATGTACAGAAGTTAATCTAATTACTATTCTGAAATTGATCCAATGTATAAAACAACTTACTCAAGTGCCATTCAATAACTGATTCTTTATGTGCTTCCATAAAATCTGTATGGGTGGATATTCATGGAAATATGTATATTATATATATTTCTGTTTTACTGACATACTCATTAAAAATGTTTTCTATAATGTGCATATTTCCATCATCAATTCTACTAATAATATATATATATGTATTTGTGTGGATATGCATTGGCATTTACCTACCTGAGCAAACTGTTGTGTCGGTACTCCATCATATTTACTGCTCATTAAAACAGCAGTCAAAAAATATATTTGTCAGAAGAGAAAAATTTTCCCTTGTAGAATTTAAAATAAATTAAGGTGCTGCTGAATTATATGGTGATGCTAGAACAAAGTAAGAAAAGGCCCCAAATGGCCCACAAGGTGCCTATTAACAAACCTCAGTGTACCTGTCCTGTGTCCTCTTGCAGAAACCTTCGGCGTTTCACCAAAAAGAGAGAATACCATGAATAATAAATAGCATTGAAAATATCTTTAATTTGGTTTTCATACAAAAAAACCCCTCCTAAATAACACAGATCAATATTCCTCTTAACTTCTTTAGGAGCAATCTCCCATGTTTTCTAGGGATGCATACCTTGTCTGTCTCTTCATGCAACTAATACATATAAAGCATATTGAAACAAAACAGCACATAAAAACCTTCTTGATATTCAAATTTCAAAGGTAGGGAAGGCAGAAAAAAACCAGGCTCACTGGAAGATGGAAATGTAATGATGTAACTCTTGTGAAAAAAATATTTATTCCATGCTTCAGAGTTGAAATGGTGAACAAATAGCTACTATAACTTTAATATAAGCCATCAAGCATACTTCATACAGTTTTATATTCTGTGGCTAGAAACAAATGTTGGTAAGTTGTCCATCAGTACCAAGAAAATATAGTGTAGTCTTTTAGTATTCTATGTAATTTTAGTAATGGACAAGAACAGTTATTTTATAAGGGCTGACTTTCATGCTTTTTTCCTTTGTCTCATTTTTGTTCTTTATCCTCTGTGTCCTCCCCTGTCTTTCCCTTTACAGTTATAAAGCTGCAGCAGCTGACAAAGGAAATTGCCTTGGACCATAATTCTTTTGTAGTAAGACACTCTCCAGAGATCAGTAACACAGCAGAACTGAGCATGAACAAGATCTTAATCCTACTCAGTTCCCTACCGCTGCTATAACTCTGGACAAAGTGTCACTTGGCAAGAATGAAATCTTTCTCAATTAGCTATGAGACAAACAGACAAATTAAGGTGTATCCCAGGTGCCTGAAGGCCCAATTACTTTTATTCTTAGAAACAAGGACCTAGAGGGCTTCTGCTCTTGATTTAGTTTGACTTGTAGGAGTATCATGTATTTTAGTCAGATGACAAACAGCATTAGCTTGAAAGGTGCTCATTGAAGTTTAGCATAATTCACATATCACATATTAAAAAATTGCCTTAAAAATCTAAAAGGAAGAATAATCCAATCAGTCAGAGTATCAAGAAAAAAGGAGGCAGTGTTGCAAAAGTACAGCTATAGATTTTTGAAGGTGTGATGAAAAAGACAACAAGGGGATTTGATGAAACTAGAACTTGAAAAGTGACCTCTGAAATCCTTTCCTTAATAAAAATTGTTTCTTTGTTTACTCCACCATTTACAGGTGGCCTGGGATGTAGCTGTCTAATTATTATAAAACATTGGCAGGCAGGTTTTTTCCAAGCATCCTACTGAAGGCCAGACTTCTTTTGCATAACTATTACTTAATAAAACCTGCATGATTCGTGTCAGTGGAATATTGTGCTTATGATTTCCATAGATCATATATGTAAAAGTATTGAATGAAATTCCAGACATATTTCATAAAATTATAGGATATCCTGAGTTGGAAGGGACACATAAGAATCATCAAAGTCCGGCTCCTGGTCCTGCATGGTACAGCCCCAGGAATCACACTCTGTGCCTGAGAGCACTGTACAACTTGCACTCTGTCAGGCTGGTGCTGCAACCACTTCCCTGGGGAGCCTGTTTCAGTGTCCAACCACCCTCTGTGTAAAAAACCTTTTTTTAATGTCAAACCTAGACCTCCCCTGACAAAACTTCAGGCCATTCCCTCAAGTCCTGATACTAGTCACCACAGAGAAAAGATCGGTGTCTGTCCCTCCTCTTTCCCATCACAAGGAAGTTGTAGACTATGATGTAGGTTTCCCTTAGTTTCCTCTTCTCCAAGTGACCTCAGCTGCTCCTCATGTGGCTTCACTGGCAGGTGAAATGATGCCATTGTAGTATGTGCTGCAAACACTATTGCTCAAGTTTATTAAGTTTAAATAGTGTGAAGGCCTTCTGCAAGAAGAGTTGGTCTACAGTGGATAAGTCAACACAGAAGAGACACAACTGTTAAATAATAAATTGAAGGTAGTTCATCTCTGAATCCGCAGGACACAATTTAAATCTGTTCTGGTTGGAGATTCTTATGTTGGCAAAATACACATTTTCTTTCCTAATGCCTATACATAATGACCTCTGTATCCTAAATGATATATCTATCCCAGAGCCATGGACTAGTCAGACATTCACATTTTTATGAGTATTCCTTAGAGTATGGTAAGGAAAAGTACAGTCACTTATTCTGTATTTTTTGATAATCTGGCCTCTATTTAGGATTGGAACAAACTCCTTCACCCAAAACAAAACAAAAATTCTAGTGAATATTCCTTGTCATAGCCCAAACAAAGATAGTTACAGTTATGATGTATTTCCACATTTCTGATGTAATTACCTAGATGGAAAGTGATTTTGGTTGATGTCATCTCACCAAAACTGTATGTGGGTTAATCCAAGATTCTGGGACTGAGTAGCAAACTGACATATAATATGAATGTGAAAGTATTTTCCAAGGAGTCTTATAGAATGTGTTCTAGATCTAGCACTATTGTTAAGAATAGAAACAACATAATTTTCTTAATTCGTGTGACTGCGTTACAGGTATAAAAGTCAAAAGATTTTCTTCCACTTGTCATTTACATGCTGCATTTATGTACCAATTATAAAATAAAGATATACAGGCAGAGAGCATCCTTTTTTTATTATGGCAGAATTACACCAGCAGAAGATAATAAGCAGTAATTTGTTTGCAAAGACTAGCACAAATGAGTCCTAGATGATTACTTATAAATAAAATATTTCTCATTAAAAAGTATGGTGAAGAATCTTGGTCCCAGATACATCACAGGGAAAAAGTCCTGTTAATTTCAGTGAATACAAGATTTTACTTTTTGATGATTTGTTATTACAATAATTTAATAGCATCTCAAGAGGAGTCTTAAATCTAATTTGTCAGCCTGTCTGCACAGTTTATTTGTTTGCATTGCATTCTGGTATTCTTTGAAGTTAATTTTATTAAATTGTATAAAATGCAAAAAGCAGCCTAAGCAATATATGAATCATAATTGGGAAAAGGATTTCTATCTTTTTGGTTGTTTTCAATTTTATGCATGACGCATACTGTATTTTTTCAAAAAGATTGACTTCTTATAGTGCATTTTTCAAGACATGGATTAATTATGTCATATTTTCTGTGACCACACTGGGAGTATGCTAATCGTGGCACTGGTGGCATTTTCAGTGTATGCCACTTGCTGAATTGGACTGCTTGCTGTTGTTCCTAAATTCTATTTCTACTCATTAAATGAGAGTTCACTTTTCAAGTCAATAAATAATGCATACCTATATCTCCTCTTCATCTTCCATCAAGGCATCATAATGTTGTGTGCCATTACTTGAAAGGTGTGTCAGGATCCTCACGAGTAGCTGATACCACTGTCCACAAAAGAATCTTTTTTTTTAATTCGGTTGCAGTTTGTGCTTTATAAAGAATTGGCACCTGGTCTACTTGTCAAATCTATTTTTGGGCAAACAAAAATTTATTGCATCCTATAAATGCTGTATACAGACCTGTAAAAAATTCTCAGTGATGTAGGTTATGCACAGTTACTGAGGGAAGTACTTGAAAGGAACAGGCTGTTCTTGTCAACTAAAAGTAGCCTTATGAATGTTGAGCTCAGTAACACTGCATCTTCAAACCAGTAAGTACTTCTGCTTATAGTCCATAATATATATATACATATTCCTGAAAACTGATTTAGAAATATTTTATGTGACACACATTTAGCTGTTTGACAATTTTCAAAAAATCCAGCATGTATTACAAATGTACTTATTGGTTAAAAGTCAATATGTACAAATATATATATTTCTGAAGCAATCATTTAACAGATGGCTCTGAGGAATCTGATATTCAAAAACATGAAAAAATAATGACTGTGACAGTGGTGTAGATCAGTATTCCAAAGGATACCTATACCTAATGCAGGAGAATTAGCCTTTAGAATTTGGAAGAGTTACCACAGTGAACACTATAACACTGAAGTCAGCCCATAGGATCATGAAAGATAACACATGAAACTCTCTCATGTGTTAATGTCACTGCTGTAATTACAAATCTGTGTGACAATGGTGCTCAGGTGAGTAGGTCTGGTCTCTCCTTTCTTATTTTGACACTATGAAGTAGTCATTGAAAATGGATAGGTCTGGTCCCTGTTCACTGCTTATGCATTTTGCAGCAATGGAAAAGAAGAAAAGAGCCACACTCAGAACATATGCAACCAGAGGAATTAATCCAGTCATCCCCAAGATACTTTAAGAGCAATGTGACTGCAGTCCCAATATTCTGCACCCCTTATACATGTGCTACACATGCCAAACGTGTAGTTCTGTCTACACAGGGCAGCACTTCAGCCTGTTTGGTAGGAGAAAGGATTTAAATGTGTCTAACTGGCACATGATTAACTAATTTACCCAATTTTTGCTATCTATAATTTAAGCATCTAGTTTAAGTGGTTTAAGCTATCTGGTACACTTTTAATGTAGTATAGTTTATTGAAATAGACACACATCCCAACTTTACCGTAATGAACCAGTTTTCCCCATTTTAAACCAGGATGTAGGATCTGTTATTCAGAGATTCTCTAGAAAAAGAAGTAGCCAGGGTCACTAGCTTGAAATACTTTGTATTCCTGACTTAGTAACTTAAAGCTCACAACATTTCCCTATTTCTTTTTATGCAAATGACTGCTCCCATTTGTGGACAACTTAGAGGGAAAGTATATTGAAGATCACTCAAAAGGAGCAGATAATTCTTTCATGTGGGAATCATTTCATGCATTGTCAATAGCATTTTTTTCCTTACACTTCAGATGAAGAGTATTTAATTGTCTCTGCAGAGACTGTCAGTTCTAGGAGCTTGTTTTAATATCTTGATGTTGAAGTGCAGTTTTGTTGGGATTAGTTCTCTCCACACTATAGATCTGATTTTGCAGTGTTCTTAAGTAAAAGCCCTTGCTAAGTAGGAGTCTCCAAAACCAATGTTATGCATAAATTGAAGTGTGTTTCTGAGTTGTGCCTATTGTTTGGTGTGACTGTCATTCTCTTTCCTCTGAATGGGAATGAAGTGCATGGCAAAACTGCGTGGAAATGTCAAAGTACCTCAGTTCTATACATCTTTCATCTTCATTCAAACTTAATCTGACTGGGAATAAGGCCAGGTACCCTGGGATTTTGCCTGCACATCTAAGGGTCCTTGTTAATGCTGCATCTCTCTCCTGACCTCTCCATATATCATCAGAGAAGAGAAAGATGATAGCTCATTGCTTTGATTGTTTTCTCCTGAGATGAAAAGACAATCAGTGCCCTTTACATTTCTCATCCAGGAAATGACATACTTAAGTAGATTTGCTGTCCCTGCAGAAAGGCAATGATCTTGATCTTCTGACAAGATTTGTTGAATTTGTAGACCTGTAAAAAATAAAAAGAGTTTACAAAGCAGGTAGGAATACAGCTGCTTGAATGATGTTATACACTGGATTGTTTGCTTTGTTTTGTTTTTACCTCAGTATTTGTACAACATAAAAAAACATCTTTGATCAAACAGCATCTAAGGAATTTCAGACACATAGAAATGAAGAAAGCTATTCTATTTTCTGTAGCACAGATTGGTGGACTCAAGAGGACAACATTTGAAACAAATAGGATATATTTTCACACAAACTGCCAAATTCCTCTAGTTTATGTGAAACAGAATGTCCTTAATTCTGTTTATGACAGATAGGAGCTCACCTGTCACATACACACAGAGAATGAAAGTGGTGCTGAGACTAGAGTTCTTTTTTTTCATCTAGAAGGGGCAAGTATGGAGACACAATTTTGGAGAAAAATTCTAGCATTTGCTTTGTGTGTAGTGCACAGTTAAGATGTTGTCCTTGTGGTTTCTTTTCTTGCCAGGTTGCTAGACAAGCACAACAAACTTTATTCAGCTTGGTGCAGGATAGATATTTTGGCCAGTCTTTGACATAAAGAGACCAACACATCCTGAAGCAAAGGAGCCTGCACAGATTTAGGGCACTTAAAAATTTTACCTCCCCCATATCCTGTTTAATTCCCAGTAGATAGTAAATCATTCATAGATAAAGACTAAGGGCATGGATGAAAGTGTCATCCTACACCATTGGGAGGAAATTATTTAAAAACCCTTAAACAAAAGGGTTGCCTTAAGTTTCTGTGTTGTCCTATGCCTGTGAAATTAGAGTTCCTCAGAGTAATAGCATGTTATGATGACCTCCTAATTATGTGAAATATAATTGGAATCACAATGAAAAATTTTAACAATCCAGAATATTTGTAGGGTAGGGGATATGTTTAAATGAGGTTGAAAAGACAAGAAAAACAGCTCTTTTCCATTTTTAAGCAGAGCAGTTAAAAATTGTTATTTCTACATAAATTCATACTAGTAATAATTTCAATCAGATGTTTTTCTAGACAGCTTTAAATTGTATTAGTTGTATATTTATTTTGTAAAGTACTGTGTCTTTTTCAACAAAACGCAATGCATTTAATAATATAATTACTTGAAAGGCTACTGATACAGTTAGAATAATGATTTGCTCCAATTCCTCACTAGAGCTCTCATAAATAAACTCAAAAGATGTTCTTATTACAGAGCTTTCTTTTGTTATTTTATCCTTTAAAAATAGATATTTGTTTTTAGTATGATATGCCCTTTATGTAATACTAGATTTTTTAGCATGAAAAGAAGGGGCTTGTATGTCACATCAACACTTCAGAGAGAGTAGGGAATCCACAGATCATCAGTGGAAAAAAATCCTTATCTTTTTTTAAAATCAGAATTAAATATAGATAAAGGAATTTCAGGGTAAATTTCACAAAGGTAGTCTGACAGGTGTTATTCAAGCAAAGTGTAATATACCCATGTGATAAAGGAACATATGACCACAGAACAGTACATTTATTTAACTATGTTCCATAGAGGTGTTAAAACTTTCTTTGGAAGGAGATCAGCTATTTCTGATATAATTTTCAATGATAACTACATTGTCTTGCTTGTGTATGATTTTTTATATTCTGGTTTATTTTTTTCCCTTTAGGCTGTGCTTTGGAGGTACAAGTTTTCCCAGCTCAAAGGTTCTTCAGATGATGGGAAGAGCAAAATCAAATTTTTGTTCCAAAACCAAGATACTAAACAAATTGAAGCAAAGGTAAAAACAATACATTGTTTGTATAATGGCAATATACAATTTTCAAAGCAGTTAGGGGAGCCAGGAAGTATAATAAACTAAGTTACTTGGAAATATTAGGTTAATGCACAAGGAATACAAAAAAAACCAGTGAAATTTAAGAAAACTGAACAAATTACTTTTATCTAGTTTAAGTCTTTTGCAAGTTGTAATTAGATTTAAAAATAATAAAATACAGGACTTATGGGATATATGGGTTTAGGGATGTTTTCCAACTCTCTTCTTTTACATAATGATAAAGCTATCTGAGAGCTTGAGTAGCCTGTTTTTCACCCTATAATTGTATAATGAAAAATGGTGGAAAATATGTCCTTAAGTTAACCTGGGATCAAAACTCAGCAAGGGTTGAAAATTTGTTTTTATTTCTTAGAGGGGAAAAAAAGTGTGGATTAAATACATATTTCCCAAAAAGACTGAAGTTTTGTCTCTGTGTCTAATGCAAAATCAGAAAAGTTGTATTTCAAGCTGTGCTTTTGACTCAAGAGTTAATTCATTAAAACAGTAGCCATAAGACATTTAAGCTTACTTCAGTTTATGTCTTTTGAGAATAAGGGCATTTACTGTCCCAATGTGTGTGAGAAGTGATCTCCCCAGATCTGTGATGATTAGAACTGCCTAAGAGTCTGGGTCAAAGTTCTTTTTTGACTAGAATCCAGATTTTAGTGTAAACATGACTATTCTCTTGTCGATGTCTTTTAAAGCATTTGCTGTAATGCTTTTCTTGCACATGTCAAAGAAAAAATTGATGAATGAACGTGATAACAAAACGGTTCCATAAGCAAAAAGGAAATAGTTAAATAAATTGTCTATAATGTCATTGTTATTTTATGTAGAGAATTATAAAATACATGAAGAAAATAAAAAGCATTGTTTTGGGGATAGTTAAGTGTTTAAATGCCAATAGCTACATTAAGCATCTTCTTCAATGTCTCTTTATTCTTGATGCTAAATATTTTCTACCTTGCAGTTATTTCTTTGATTTTTAGTGTTTTACTCAATAAAATGATGATATGTAAGAGTTCCCATTAAATCAGTGGCAATAAAATATGGGGAGCATGGTTTTGATATCTTTGTGTTCTGCTGCATCTCAAAGATAAATATTTTCTTATTTCTGATTTTCTTCAAAAATATTTTTGATAGTGCAGAACTTTTTTTCAGCTCTAATAAGACAGTATAGTATAACCTAATGTCATGAAGGTGATTTTCTCTTGAGGAAGTAATTGTAAACTTTTATCCTGTTCTTATGTACAGATGAAGGATGAAAGTCATCATTATTTTTCTAATATCTCTCTGCTATTGCTGTTATATTAACACGTGATTTTTAGCACTAACAAAAATTCATAGGAGTCCAAGAATGGCACACTACTGGGGTGTTTGGGGATTTTGTGGGTTTTGGTTTTGTTTGCTTTTTTGTTTTTTTTCTTAACTGGTAAAGCTAGAATATATTTTTAATACTGGCTTACATTTAAAAAATAGAACCAAAGAATAAAATAGAGATTAAAAAAAAAAAAAAAGCACAGGATTTTTTTCATGTTTTGGATAATATGTGTCTCATAAATCACTTAGAGATACTTAAGTATGTTGGACATAGACAAGCCTTAGAGGTATCCTGGTGCCTTTACTGTACCTTTTGTTACTTCCACTCAAATTGAGTTCTAGAAAATTCTGCCAAACTTTTATTAAGGTAGAAATACTACCTTTCACCTTATGAAGCGAAATTATTACACAAACTTGCTAGCATGCTTATTAAGATGCTGTCATGTTCCCTGGTTGCTGCTCCTTACTGTAAATTTAAACTTTCACATTTGGAAATAATTCTTTTTTTTTAATTCATTTTCATGGTGATCAAGCCATATCTACTAAATGCAAAGATGTGAGGTTGTATTCTCTTTGGAAGGTGCTGCAGCATATATAATGAGCACTTCTATCCATTCCAATTTGTTAACATATTAAGTATATTGCTCAGTCTAAGAAATGTAGGTAAATGTGTCTGTAAAATGAACATGAAGTTTCTTGGGTCTTATATTTTCAACATTGATTGGCTTACAATTTTGTGGATAACCTCCTTCTGTATCCTTTAAACCTTTCATAGATTTAAAGCACGATTCATCATAAGAAGTGGAACAGTCTGGCCTCTATTTTTTTGCTTTACATTGCTGAGTTAGAGGTATAGCTACTTGTAGAACTGTTGAGTCATTAGGAAATGTTAATCAGATTTTCAGAAATATTTGTAATGCCAGATTTCATGAATACTGTATGCAGGCTTCATTTGAAATCAGAGGATGGAAATTTGTGAAACATCTGCTAAAGGTTGGGATGAATATTCATGCCACAGCTAACATCACCTGTTAAATGCAGCCCTGTGTTGCAGCTGGCCTGGAGACCCACTGCTGTAACATTTTCTTTATGATTCTATTCTTTTTTTCCCAAGTTACAATACACAGGGAATAATAAGAATGTAGTGACAGGAGAATTCAGCAGAGAATAAAACCGAAAATTTGAGAAGCCATTCCACCAATGTGTTAGGGCTCTTCACTTATTCATTCTCAAGCAGCAATGTGGAAGCAGGGCATAGTGGGTAACTTCCCAGACACCATAAATACTGTGCTCAGTTTTAGGCCACTCACTAAAAGAAAGACATTAAGGTGGTTAAGTGAGTCCAGAAAAGGACAACAGAGTTGTTGAAGGGTCTGAAAAACAAGTCTGATGAGTAGCAACAGATGGAGCTGGGGTTGTCTAGCTTGGAGTGCAGAAGGCTCAGGAGGAATCTCATTGCTCTCTACAACTGCCTGGAAGGAGATTATAGCCAGGTGGGGTCAGGCTGTTCGCATTAGTATCAAGCAATCAAAGATGAAGTAGCCTCAAGTTGCATCACGGGAAGTATAGGTCGGATATTAGGAACAATATCTTCACCAGGAGGGTTGTCAATCATTGGAACAGGCTGCTCAGGGAAGTGGGGGAAACATGCTCTCCAGAGGGATGGCATAGATATGTAGATGTGGCACCTGGGGACATAGTTTAGTAGTAGACTTGGTAGTGCTGGATTAACCACTGGACTCAATAAATGTCCTGTCCAACCTAAAAGATTCTATGATTCTCTATAGTAGCTTTACAGAAAAATATGATTTATCAAAATCCAAATTCACCCTGTCTTCCTTTATTTATTTATAATGCAGAACATTTTGTGTATCTCGTGCTTTCCCAGATGTGTGT
Source organism: Toxostoma redivivum (assembly GCA_013397375.1). Classification (NCBI taxonomy): domain Eukaryota; kingdom Metazoa; phylum Chordata; class Aves; order Passeriformes; family Mimidae; genus Toxostoma; species Toxostoma redivivum. The sequence continues at coordinate 231,572 of VXBI01009992.1, forward strand.
GGTTTATGGCATGTGATAATACCCTTTAGCTTTGAAACACTTATTCATGATCTGCGGAATCAAGAGTGTCAAAATGCTCAGCTATTGAATTTTGATCCAAACTTAGATAAATTTGTTATTATTTTAGAAGTGTGTTCCAACTTGTAGATATACATTGCTTGAGAAAAAAATAGGCATACATCAGCATTTTAAATTTTAGCCACACTATCTCCATAACTGTCCAGCACCTCTTCTATATTTTGGTGGAATATGCAGAGATATCATTGTTAATGTTCGAAAAATCTAGGAAAAATACATTTTGGGATAAAGTCCAGTACCACATACATTCACCAGTTAGTTTGTTTTGTTTTGTTTTGTTTTGTTTTTGAGAAAAACACTTTCCACCAGAGTTTATATTCCTATGTGATAGAGAGTCCTTCACTGACACTGGATAGCTAATTCTTTTATAATACTGTCAAAACTTTATATAGTGTGCTTCATGCCTGACTTAAAAGATTCAAAATGGCATGTTTTGAGACATACAACATGTGCTATGAATTTAGTTGCAGTTTAATTTATTTCCCATTATAGTTCTTTTCAGCTTTAAAATAATTTCAGGTATTTGTATATTTCAAATACTGCCCTTTTTTTTTCTGTAGAGACATTGTGCTCATGCTTTTGCTTGGCTTCTCTCTCAGTGAAATCATGTTACTATGAAGATATATAATGTAGACTAAAAGAAGGGTTCCTCATGGATTTAAGCAGTTCCACTGATAAAATCCGAACAATAATTACCATAGGTCACACCAGTGGGTCTATGGCAAGTGCCTTAAAGCAAACATCTAACTTTAAAGGTATCTATGGCAAAGTCTATGTGATTTCTGACAAGAAAACTACTTAAAGGCAACATTAATCACTGGTACCCCTTAGACATTCCAATCTGTAGGTTGTTTCTCAGCTGTCACTCAGCAGGAGATATTGCACAAGTTTGCTCAGTGAGACAAAATTTTTATGAGTGTGAGCTACAAAATAGAGCTGTCATCTTGACAGAATGTAGAGCCCATGTGTCCCTGCATTTGTTCTTACTGAGCTGTTTGGCTTGGGTTAAAAAAAACTAAGCACAGAAGGGCAAAGCTTTCTCTGCCTCTGTAAGGCCCAAAGGGATTCACTTAGACCTTCCTCCTATCTAGTTACTTATCTGCTTACCTGTTTGTTTAGCTATAGTTTAATGAGTGTCTCAACAGCATCACAGCAGCTTCCAGAGGTGATACACAATCTAAGGACTGTAATAAACTCAAAGTGCCGTGATCTTCAATTTTTACTAAGTATTAGACTTTTCTGACAAAAAAGAAGAGTACCTAAATCTTTGAGAATTCGTGTTTCAAGATAAAAGCATATGCCTCCATAGGAGTAAGTGATGTGTGTAAAAATAAGTATCTTATCACATTATTGAATTTTCACCAGACTGGGAACTGAGGGTCTCTGTGCTTGGTAAAACATGGATGACTCAAAAGCCACACTTCAGTCTGTGCTTTCACCTCCTCCAACTTGCAGCAAAAGAGTTCTCTAAGAAAAACTCAGGCAAGGCCACACTGTTGTGCTGCATCAGGTGAGCTTTTGTTCACAAATTGGTAGAACTCCTAAGCTGAATAGTACAAAACTGAAGTGGGTACAAAAATAAGTTTATCAAGTTGAAGGTCCAGTCATTTTTCTTGATCTGTTTGAGTATGGAAAACCAGAGAAGACAAAGATATGGTATCAGCAAAGGAAGAGGTTTAACTTCAAGGATTTTGCATTAGTCTCTTTATTAATTAATACTACCTTAGTATTAATTAATGCCAATTAATTTATACTTGAAATTATCTTGTATAGAAATCTAATCTAAATATCCTGAATGACTACTGATCAGATTGCTATGAGCAAAATACCCACTTTCTACTGTTACAAGGTGACTTGATGTGTGCTTGCGTCATTTTCCAGTCTGACATTTCTGCATATTTCAAGTCTGTTCTCCAAAAGCAATTTTAAATTAATCCTTGTTCTTAGCCTTGAGGGTTTTTCTGTGAGCATCACTGTGCTCTTCACATTTAGAGTTTCATCTTTAAATGGATTATAAGTATACATCCTTAAGATTTTTATAGAGTGATTGCTCAGTTGCAGTTACAGAAGTTTTGAGTTCAGATGTCTGACTTGTGTTGGTTTGTGTGGTTGAGATTTTAGTTTCCCCATCTCTTGCACATGGATTATTCGTATAATATCTATTTTAGTTCAGATTCTATGCAAATATAGAGAGACCATGTATGGTCTCCACTTTTGATGAACAAATATCTTCTCTTACTAGCAGTTTATATATGGATGAAAGAGAAGACTTTGGTTTTTTAAATATACCATGGGTACTTCAAAACCTACAATTGCTGGATTTTGTAATGGTATCATTTATGTTGCTGTATCACACTACTTAATATATGTATAATACACTGCAATAAGAGATTTCTGGAGTTTGCTTTCTTTTGGGAAAACTCTTTTTTCTCTTTCCTTCTCTGTCTTTTCAATCCAGACTTCCTTTGTGAAAGGCTACTAGAATTTCAGTATACTTCTGACCTTTTCAATGACTGCATCTTTCTCACATGCCTTTTTGCCCATTTATGTTGTCCTCAGCAGGAGCTGCAGATGTTCAGGTTAATAATCTGGAAGTGTCTGGTATAATGACAGCAATGTAGAGTGAGTGCAGTTTAATTAAGAGATAGCTGAGAAAGACAATTTGAAGACCAGAAGGTACACTGATATTCCTGGGAGAGTAGGGTCTTAGTTGAGGTGTACAGGCAACAGTCTGGAAGTTGTAATGATAGTAGATGGTATTCTTGAACATAGACAAGTAGGTGTGTCTTAAATTAGGATTTCTTTGCTGTTTGGAGAATTCAGAGCATGTGACTTTCCCTACTGGTATCAACTTCAACGGTTTAACTGCATATTTTTTCAGGTTTCTTAGGGTTTGTCTGTTTGTTAACTTGACACTTCATCTGGACTGTGTGTGCAATACATACTACCCTGCCTGGAGGAAAGTGTAATCAGATAAAAGTATGGCTGAGGACAAAGTGTGTACAGAAAGAGCCAGGCTGGCTGGGGTGCCCTCTGTCTGCTGGCAGTAGTGCCGATTTGGAGACACCTAAAAGTGCTCTTCCCAGCAGAAGTGAGGGCATGTTTCGTCTTTGTCAGCAGCTCTGCACGGAGTCCTATCTGTTTGTTAAGGTTTCTTGTGATTAGCCTAATCTGCCTGAAAAGTGTTGTTCCTGATAGATCCTGTTCCCATCAATCAGGCTTCTGGGAACTGAGTTGCAGCCATTAATCAGACCTGCATGTACTTGCCACATACCATTCAGCCTACTGTGCTTCACATTGCTTTAATTTTCAGTTAAAAATGCATGTCTTCATTGAGATAGGAATAGTGTTTCATTGCAAATAATAACAGAGCATTTTCTGGCTTCTTAGTGTTCTTCTTTGCAGTCAAGGTAATTTCCATGTTGTGTCATTACTATTGATAATAGTTATCAAGTGGGACCTTCAGAGGCTGTTCTTTTACCTCACCCATATCCCTTGATGGTCAATTGAGCAGTGGATATTCCTGATGTGTTACTATTGCAGAAACACCTGTGATAACCCTTGGTAATAATTACACTCATACACTGTGAAAATTCAGTGTCCAGTAGCTGTAATTATGATAGTAACAACGTTCAGCTTGTAGCGTTGCCTAATTGACTTGAGCAATTCTCAAACTGTAACATTTGTTTCAATATGGTTATCTTGTTGAGACATAAGGGGAACTGTAGTCTTTCTACAGATAATGCAGTCAATTGATAATAAAAATATTTCACTGTTCCACTAAATATTTATTCCCTGAAGCTTCAGGTGTTTTTTTATAGTACTAAAAGGGTAAATAAATATATTAACAAAATGAAGTTAAAAAGTTAAATGAAAAATAACTTAATTCCAATGACTCATAGTTGTTATTCTGAAATAGCTTCCATAATTCCTTGTTTCCTCATCTTTGAATGACCATTTTTTTTCTTATTTATGATAAATTTTCTTATTTTGCAATTTGAGGGAGGAAAAAGTCCATTTTGACATAGTAATAAAATTACCCTTCTCTCCAGGTTTAAAGCTGAGAATATCTCTAAATTTTTTTTTATTATTATTATTATTTTATGTAGACACAGCTGGCACTTTTGTGAAACTTTGCATAAACTTTATCTTCTTTATTGAGAATTGGTCATCAGGGGAATTTAAAGAACCTCATGAGATGTTACAAATTTTTTTCTGAGCGTGTCTGAAGGACATCTGCTGAGGCTGTAGGAGATCTGAACAAAGCTTCACCTATTCAGTACATCACTGGACACTGCACATCCAGCTGTCTGCTTTCTCACTGTTTTCTCTCACCCATTAGAGATTTGTGAATGTCTCCATGTATTCCGTGAAGCAATATCTTCTAGGAAATCTCAAGAGGCAGAAAATTGCAGGTTGATGTCACTTGAGAGATTTAGCAATTTTTGTTGAATTTACATTTTCAATATTCTTCTAAACAAAAGAGCAAAATATTGGCAAAATATAGCCTGGAAAGACCAATGTTAGACAGAAAGACAAGTACAATATACCACAGATAGCAATTATTGGCTTCATGTTGCAGTGAAGAAATCTGTATGGGCAGTGAATCAAAGAAGAAAGATGTAAAATCTGTACTACTTTCTCAGACTTATATGTATTGAAGTTCTTTCAGTAACTGCTTTCAAATACAACAGATAGTTATTGATTAAATATCGGCTTCAAAAACACATACTGAAGATAACCTAAAAAAGTTGATCAGATAAAGTCAATTAGACATAAAGGAGCAAATTTATATATGTAAAAAAATATAGTTTTTATTTATTTCCTCTCTAGTGGAGTCTAAAAAAGTCCCAGCTATTCTAATCACATGCTGAGTGGACTGCAAAGAAATGTAAATTAGAGCAGAAAAATAAGGAATTTGTGTAATATTCCTAATAAATTTAAAACATGCAGTATGTTCTTTTTTTGGCCCAATAACATATCCAAATTATCACTGTGTGATAGTAGCACATTTTGATAATATGTTCTCTCTTTTTAAATATATATATTAAAGAATCAGGTGAGAAAATAGCTGTTTAATAGTGTGATTTAATAGCTGATAGTATGAGGAGACATGATGAACAAATGTAATACATGTGGAATTTAACATTATTAAATTTTGTGGGTACATTGGTTAAATAGTAGTAGTCCAGGGGTGTGCAGACCGTTACAGCCCAGGCATAAAGTTTCTATCTAAATTAACCTGCAAAAGTACCAGATTTGCATTAACCTGTGGAAAAATAAAAATTATGTAGTGACACTTTCTTTCCCCTTTAGCTAGTAGGAGCTCATATTTCTATGGAGGCACTTAATCCAGAAATTTGTCCATCTTAGCCTCCAAGTAATTATTTAGAGAATGTTCCATTTTCAAAGTCTAAGTCCCTATAAAGGAGAATTGTATGGCACATTAGGAGAATTATATCAAGCTATTACAATTATTGCTGTTGGAATAGTGGTTCATTCCTGGTTATATGTTCATGGGGTGTTCTGTTTCATGTTTAATCTTTTTTTTTTTTTTT